>JACJUY010002807.1:9801-36774 GCA_014220935.1 Platorchestia sp. MABIK | reverse complement strand
TATTTCGACTTGCTAAAACACTACTTGCTAAACACTACAGGATTCATCTTAGAAAAAGAATACCTGGGGATCCAGTTCCATTAAACAAAAAAAATTAAAACGATTTTAATTTCATGATTTGGATGCTCCACTAAATGACGTGCTGAGGAAACTGTTGGAATATTAGTGATACAAATGAATATTACGTAGAATGTTTGGATGCAATGTCCTGGCATTATCACTCGTTTTTTGTTACGGCGGGCTGAAGCGGTCATGATTAATTTCATGCTCGGTAAATGATGTGCTTGAAAACTGAATCATAGCCCTATTGCGGTTATCTGGTATCCAAATAAAGTATTGCTGCTCTGAATATGTTATGAGAACCATCGGATATTAGAGGAAAAGTAAAATGCACCAAGAATTTCTCATGAATATAAATTTTAGAATGCAGTTCAGCACTTCCGTTAGACAGTTGTCATGATCCCGTGACGCCATTTTATGTTGGATGCAGTTACGCGGTTTCTTGTTCGCCCGCAAGCGAATAGCGACAAACTTGACGATAAGTGTTATCTTACCGGATAGAGTGTTATTATGTACGTTGCTACCAAGCCCTACAAACAGTTGTGCATGCGAATGGTAAAAACGGGATTTACTTCATCCCACAGTACTTTACAGCCTTTACTCAAAGTAAAATGTGCCAGAACAATCGCCGACAATTGTTTTGAAGATGTGATTATCGACCTTGCCTATGCGTATTCGCACTCCAATATTAATTGACTTAGTAGTGAAATGTGCCTAACAATCTGATTATATTCTTCACATGAAGGTCTACATCTATATTCATTATTTGTTTCTCAGTTTTTCCTATGAGGATTACATCACATTTACTTACAAGGATGCAAACTAAGTGAAGTTTACGTTGCACTCGCCATCAAACGTTCTCAGTCGTACACTACGAGGAGGCAGCGGGGTGTTTTATGTACCACTCACGCAACATCCGTCCCGTTTATGAGGACAGTAAACGAGAGAAAACAAGTTCTTCTTCGTCTGTTAGCAAGCGCAAGTGCATTAACATTAAGTAAGACGCCACAGAGACAAAGTGTGTGCTTATGTAAGAAATTTGTTGGAAACATCTCTCTGTTCACGAACGAATTAGAATCAAGTATTTTTTAGCTTAATGTCGGATGGAAGCCGTCTAATGTTAGGAGTGTGTTTTTAGAAGAATCTTCTAGTTGAAGCCCCGAGAGTATTCATCATGCTGAGTAACTCTATAAGTGATCCGAAAATTTTACTGGGAATACGATTTTGAGGTTATTCCGGCATCAGCTAAAAAGCTTAGACATTGACTTGAGTTAAGCACGCACATATATTGAATTTGTTAGTCTTCGTTTGGATAATTTGTAATCGATATGCTCTAAGCGTACATGTATTTCACGCTATGACGAAAACAACCTTAATTAATATGTTGTTTTTCTTGTTACATTTCTTATTTAATCTCATCTTCGAAGGTCGCTGTTGAGTTACAGTTACTTCCTCATTCTGATATCGGTGACAACCTGATAGCAGAGCCAGTTGAATGACGGGGATTGTGATAATTGTAATGTGTGTACGAAGAAGCTGACGATAGAAGGTTGTAACAATAACTAGTTTTTAATCGTTTTCAGTCATGCATGTATTTAGCGTAGTCTTTGACTGACATAACAGTGCAAAGAAATACATGGTTTCGTGTTCATCCTATGGTATTGTTATTATATGTTCTTTTATAATACTCGAATTAACCGAAGATATATGTTAAGACATCGTGAATAATCATAATTTATAACATGGGTTATTTCTTAGACACGAGTAGATCTACGAAAGAACCTTCCGTGACAAGGTTTGTTTCAAGTCTTAAATTATTGCAAACATTTCAAGTGAAAATATTCCGAACTTTGGAAGATAATTCTCCACTTGTCTCCATTTTCAAACAACGCGCACTACAATGTAAATCAACTCAAATAGTTTCAAAGAATTTCTGGATTAAGCAAAATAATTGACAGAGTTTTGAAATTTCCACGCAAACGAATTTCGTGTATGTTTTCAACCGTACAGTTTCCTCACAGTTAAAACGTGTCACAAATTCCAAAGATGTGGTTTTCATTTTGTCTTCATTTTTAGAAATTGTTTAATGAAGTAATATTCGAAAATAATACTTTTCGAACACAATTTGAAGCGTTAATATATGTTTTCTATACGACTGAAAATCAAATTAAATTGTTGAAAATGAAAATGAAATCTAGAATTAATCATAAAATAAATCATTTGATGAAAACAATTTCCCATGTTATTTTAATTAGTAATTAAGTAAAACGGAGGTATAAATTAAGATTTAATATTGACAAAAAGGTTTTATTGATGATATTTACAGCACAATTGTTCAGAAAACGCATCTTAAGAAAATATATAGGTACAATTAACCACAGTTTCTGTGTCAATGACAAATTGCCACTACATGCATCCTCTCACTTTCTCTTACCCTCAGTCAAGAGAGCAGGGCAATAACCGGCGGACGACTGTTTTACAAAAACCTGGTCTCGTTTGACTTGCTGCGAGTCAAGGCAGCGTTTTAAGATAAGTTCAAGCGTTTGAGCATACACGGATTTTCTTGTTCTAATTTTATTTAAGCAGTTAACCGTTTTCGACAAACTTTTACGTGTGTGTACGTACATAAACAATAGAAAGCCCCTCTGGTGTACAGAAGTATCATCAGAACACTGGAACAAGGAACTTTAAAATTTTAATAGCATTTTTCTATGAACACAACGTCACTGAAGCTTCACCTACACATCGAAGTTAAAGTTTACCTGAAATTCGCCAGCGCATCAAGTAATCCTTCAATGGAGCGCTTTAAGTGAACCTCAAAAAATTGGGTGAACTCTAGAGAACATGTATAGGTTAATTGTCTTCATACAAAGTTTACAGTTAATAAAAAATTTTTTGGATCATTTCCCTTTTTAAGCAACATTCTAATGCATGAAGAATAGTGAATGGGTCTCTGAACACAAAATCGTAATCCAAGCGATTAACTTACTTCGAGTATGAAGACAAAGTGCATCGAGGTATAAAAACAGTCGGACTGAGATATAAAATACTTTAAACTCAGTCTGAGTCGTCCGAAGAAATAACAGAGTTTATAGTGAATACATTTGTATATTGTTCATACACTAGGGCTCTAATGAGGAAGTTTGAGTTTACTTCCAGACTATCTAAGAATGTCAGTCCTTCATGGAAAACAAGCAACCTCTCATTCAGTAATTGATTCTGCCCTTCCTTCCGGGAAGTATGAGTGCGGTTTTTAACTATTTTCCATAGACCTAGCTCTTCGGTGAACGAAATAACTCGAAAAATTACTTAGTTCACTTCGAATGTAATTTGTTGTCAAGCTGTTTTTGCTATAACTTTTACTACGTAATCATTCTTCCAGACTATTGAGTAATCTTATTTGCATCCATTATAAGAAAGGTAAATGAAGGCCAGAGTCTTTATGAAGAGACTTTATAATTCCTCTACTACGAGAATAGCGGACTGTTGGAAAAAGTTGATTGAGTCCTATTAATCTGAAATAATATCATAATGTTCGTATATACCTGGTGAAGCGTTATCAACCTTATGCTTCATTTATGCTAACAAAAGAAAAAAAGAAGAAAAAGAAAAACACTTTATTTCTAATATGGATGATACAAAAACTCATCATTGATTTTTAAAATGTCTTAAAGTAAGGGTTATTATAAGCCACACACATTAGAGCATCTTAATACCCATGTCACTAGTCGGAATAAATGATTGAGGGCAATGTATCCTAATGTTGCTTAATCTAGATTTGATTATATAACAATGATAAAAGAGAACACAATTTCGGTAACGCTGTATTGTTGAAAACACTCTTTTCAGTGCACACTTACATTAAAATACGAGCTGAGGTACTTGCGATTTAGGGAATTTGTAAAAAGATAAAAGGGTGCATTAAAATAATGCTGTGTCTATGGCAACAAGGTTGACATTCAGAATTATATTTTCATTCCTACGTATAAACTCGTATTCAAATCACGGGATTCGAAAAAAATGTCTTTTATCATGCAACGAATTTAGGATAGTTCCATGCTAATTATAGTGGCACAAAACAGTCTACTTGGGTCATGAACATGAAAATAATTGTTCTAAACCGGCTATCAAGACATGTACAACATAAATGGACTAACACGTGAAATAATTAAAAACCTGAATAGGGTTGTCACAATATACTCAAGAGCACAAGAAATGATACCATAATTTGGACCATGTAAGCCTAACAATAAAATTTTAGGATGTGAATAATTAAAGAAAAGATGAATGTCCTATAAGGGTTTCAAATTAGAAAAAGTCACATTGTCTCCGAAATATGATGCAAATATCTTTAATTGATAAACATACATAAGTACCATGACGGTTTAGTTTGATGCTTGCACAAAAACGAAGAGGAATAACAGAAAAATGTATCCTATAGCTCGTTAATTGAGGTTGAACAGCGCTTGTTGATTCATGAAACAATAAAGATAATGAACTTTGTAGGTTGAAAGCACTTATGACAGTTTACATGTACATGACATGTAAGCTTTGGATTTCTTGACGTCAGGGGATAATAATGCAATTGCTTGTTTGGGCAGATTTTCAAAAAAATCATTTCAAGTGAGCATGAAAAATAAAAAAAAGTGAACTGACTCTAAAAGAGCACGCTTTAGCCCCCACAGCAAGTTTATAAGACAAATGCAAGTCTTTTGATTGGAAATTTCACAAAAACTATGGTGGGTAAATTTATGAATGTACGTACATATACATGAATGTATGCTAACAAAGACACACACATGCACACGGATACCAGGATACAAGCATGAAAATTATGAAAATTACAAGTTTCGTCTTTCTAATTAAAATTTTTTAACATAATGATCATTAGTTGATAAGATCTTTTAAACACAAATGGGTAATCACACTAAAAATTTATGTTTTTTGTGAATGCTTTACAATAACAAAGAGAAATGACGAGTTAGGTTATGTTACAAAGTGAGAGTGAACAGAAAAAAGCGGTATTTCTAGTTCAAATTCTAGTTGCTAGTTTAGTACACATGTATATAAGCATTTACGAGTGTGTACGCATATACATGCACATCATAAATAAAAAAGCAAGGACAGTAACTCTCATATTAACCATTATTTTTAATCAAACAGGAGAATTAAACAAGAGAATTAAAATCGAACGTTTCGACCTCTAAGGTGACCTTAGAGGTCGAAACGTTCGATTTTAATTCTCTTGTTTAATTCTCCTGTTTGATTAAAAATAATGGTTAATATGAGAGGTACTGTCCTTGCTTTTTTATTTATTATGAGATTATGCAAAAGGCTAAACTTCAATATTTATCAGTACATGCACATCTATACAAACACATAACACGCTCACATACATCTATATACATACACATTATGCATCTAGGAAATCGTAAGATGATACATTTGCGTTCTACGAAAATGCTGTGTGACGTATTGAAATATGGGATAATGAGCAAAGGAGGTTCGTAACTATTTTTCAGTATGTGCTGCATCTTACAACTTCTAATTAAGTATTGTAATGCAAAGATAATTGGTTGATAGGCATCTTATTTATTATATTTGGGTGCTCACGCAATCAAATATGTATTTTTAAAAAATGCTTTACAATAATAAAGTGAAATGACCTGTTAGGTAGTGTTACAAGTTGAGAGTGAAAAAAAGACGGTATTTATAGTTCATATGCTAGTTGCTAGTCTAGTGCACACAGGTATATATATGCACATATGCGCATCCACATGCACACATACACCCATATACGTACACACAACGCATATACGCGTACATACACACACATAGAAATAAGCATGTTTGCAAATACCAGCGTATAGGTGATCAAATCATAATACACACGCATACAACAAAACTGTTGTGTAATGTGTTGAAGTATAAGACAATGAGCAAAGGAGATTCGTAAGTACTCATAGATAAAGAGATTCAGCTATAGTATGTTCTGTAGCTGATAATTACTAAGGAAAGGAGATTATTGAGCAATGGAGATACTGAGCAAATGAGATTCGTAGATTCAGTATGTTCTATAGCTAAGAATTATTGTTGAGACTCAAGATGACGAGCTATTTTGATTTTAAATTCTCACAATGTTTGAGGGATTTGGATACTCTGGGGAAGTGTTTGTTCCACAGTAAGGCGCCTGATACTGACAGAGCCTTCTGCTCAATGCATGAGGAACCTTTCTTGATCCTAGCCTAGTTTATTAACGAGAGGGGTTAAGCGATCATTTCTTTTGAAATTACCGTTGCATACCACCTTGAGGGCGAAATTCATGCATTTTTGTAAATCTCTTTGAAGGTATTGAGGTGAGTCTCCCCACATTAGGCTGCAATAGTCAATGCGCAATAACACCAAGAATTGAATGGCCAATAATCTGGATTTTTCATCGAGGATACTTTCAATACGATGAAAAAATAAAACTTTTGTGAATTTTGTTGCAAATTTTCTCAACGTGAGATTAGAAGGACATGTTTTTATCGACCGCGATACCTTGATTTTCAACTTTTCTGATGTCTTAATTTCATCAGTTCCTATTGCAATGGTAAGATTTGAATTTTTTATGATAGGATCTTCGGATCCGAAAATAATGCATTGCGTTTTACTAGCATTCAGTTTGAGACCATTTTGGCCGAACCATGATTTCAGGCAAATCATTAGAGTTTCAGCTTTGATTCGCATCTGCGGCGTTATTGTTATTGAACAGAAATTGTTATTGAAATTTGAACATCATCTGCATACATTGAGATCCGTGTGTAAGACGGCATTGGAGGGAAATCATTAATGAAAATAGAAAACAGCACCGGACCAAGAATAGATCCTTGCGGAACATCAAAATTGTTTTGAATGAATGGGGACAATTTTTTTTCTAAGCGGACTGCATGAAATCGATTAGACAAGTAACTTTCAAACCAATGCGTGTGTCTCGCCTACCCGCTTTTGCGGCGAGAAACTTCCAGAACTAACTGGCACAAAAAACACAGTCTTTAGCTGACACCCTGAAAGGGCCAGTACACGCTGCAAATAACAAACTTATGACAAGAAAGACAAAAGTTACAGAGAATGCTCACCTCGACACAACGTTTTAACGTTTTCGAAGATTATGTTCCGGTGAACATTTCTTCACAAAAGCCGGCTGTCAAGGATTAAACGTCCCTGAAGCGGGACCGGTATAGTTCAGAGCACATTGGAGACATGCGCCCCGGACCACTTCTCGTTGTCATCTGAGGAAGCAACCCGCGAAGGCCCCTCCTCAACTTCGCTCGGATCCGTAGCTGAGGCTTCGGATTCGCTCGTAAAGATAAACGAACATTTTAAGCATGTCCAAGGTTATTAAGGTCGCCAGGAAAGTGAAGCACTCCCACCTTTGCCCCGCTTGTCATAAATAGTCAGCGTTTTTACTTTTTAGGCCAGTTTGTTATAAAAGCAGACCTAGTCCCTAAGTATGCAAGATATGGGTTGTCTTGCACGGGACTCTGGTAAGGAGCAAGGCTGGATTTGCGACACGTGTTTGCTCCTAAGTTCAATATTTTTCGCAAATGTTGATCATGTTCGACGTCATCGAACATGATCGAGTTATCTTTGTTTGCATGTTTGCTCAGTTATCGGACAGTTTAGCCTGAAGATATCGAATGGGACTAAAAGAGGAACCATAGCTTTGATTGAGATCAGTGAAATAAGCAAAAGACCCTGTAGGTCAATGATATATATCCCCAAACACAAGATGAAGTTACAAGAATTTCAGAATCATTTCATGTGAGTAATCATTTAGCAGGTTACTGTCTGAAAATGATTTCTTATAAGAAAGGCGACAACCAGAAGCTTACTCTGAAAGACATTCAACAAAGATATGTAAGCACAAAAAATCACGGTAACAATTTCTTTAATGAATTCGAATAAAATTAAGATCCAGAAACTATGAGCCAGTTCAACATAGCTTTCAGAAGCTCCACAGGGCTCACAAAAAGAGGCTTACAAGCCTTACAAATATATGAAAAGAGATATTCTTGCCTTACTTACGTTTGAATTCTTGCTGATCGAAAAAAACTTCGTCCCAAAATTACACGACACGGCCAAAGTTCTGAAGTTCTACATCTAATTTGAACGTAGTTACAACGGAGTAGATGTTTAATTTTTTCTTTGCAACTGCGTAGTTTAGTAATGGCAGTGATGTTTTCTTGTTCAAATATTGGGGTATGACACTGACTTCGGCACAGCGGAGAAAAAAATTGTACCAAACATTAATAACGGGCAGGCTTCCTTTAATAAAATTCTGATTTTGTTACAAAAAATGCATTGATATGGGTAAACTTATGAGACTTAAACATGAGCAACTTAGAAGGCTTAGACGTGACCCGTGAGTTACAAAATTGAAGTTATCTATGAAAGAAAACTCATCAAATTACTTTGGTTACGTAACCCATGAGCATGATGTGAAATAACAAGTACCTATCATATACAAAGTTTAATTTTGATTTAACAAAGTTCAGAATTCGAAACTCAGTTCATCCTATGACCCCACATTAACATATTCTGTCTCACAACAAAACACGATTGCTATTCACACCGTACAGTCTCCAATAACCCTGCGCCAAGTCCCTCTTCATGTTTGAATTTGTGTTTTTCAAGTGTTTTATGTCCCTCACCAATTGAAAGAGTTATAACATTTTTTCCCACCATCGGTAAAATAGAATTGCCTGTTTGGGAACACTCTTCTCAAATTCAAATTGTACATTGAAAATAGCTATCATAAACCTTATAAATCATTTGGAACTGATTCTCATCGCCCATCCAATTCTTCAAGCAATAAATTCCTATTTTCAATTTAAACAAAACAAATTGTGCAAGAGTTTAGTGCATGCATTCTTTCGCCAGTCACAACTTTAGAAGAAATTTTAACTATCCTTCGTAGCCTCAGGAGTTATTTCGTAAGCAAAGCGCAAAAAATTAATTGTTAAAATCTCAATTCTCGAAATATTTCGAACAATTTTCTCACAACCAATTACCGACTCAAATTCGTGGGATATTGTCGTTAGATTTTATAAACAATTAGTTTTACATTATATCAGCATTTTGTGAGTAATTCTGTTATGTACTTTGCGTTATGCATAGAATGAATGCCTAGATCTTTTGTATAATTAAGCTGTATTCATCCACCTTCACATATCCTGCTGTGAGAACAGGCCACATCTAATGAAAAAGAATCCTCTGATATTACATCCTGCAGCCATACTGTCAATTTAACATTAGATCATTCTTCGTTGAGACATTTTCGAGGTAGGATGTGAGGCTATTTTTCCCTGTGTTCAACAACATTCCTTTACGTAGCCAGCAACTTCCCGACGTATAAGGATCAAAAATAACTTCGGTGAGCTATGTATTTACTGCTGATTAAAGTGAGTGTGCTGTGTAATTAATGCTTATGTTTTAGAAGAAACAAAGGAAACTTAAAAATCGGAAAAAATATTAATAAAACAAACAGTAAGTAATGTGATTGAACTAATAAAATAATAAACATTAGCCTAACAAAATGGAAGAAAAAAAATTTTAGTTACGATGAAAAATTTCATGTAACCGAACTATTCAAATCGGTCGTGAAAAAGCATTTGGAACAAGTTAAACTAATAAAATTGAAACTCCATCCTTAAAAAATTACTAGCTAAAGAACAATATGATACATGCAAAAGAATACCAAATCATGGATCCGCCTTCAACTAGAAGTAAAAATTATGATGAAATGCTATCATATTTTAACAGAAAGTATATTTCAAAAGCTTTTGAAAGAATCGGATGAAGAAAAACACGGGAGTTTTTTTGCACTTGTCATTTCAACAACACGCCTCCCCAATTGAAAATTAGCGCAGTTGCGCGGGAGATTTTTGGCAGTTTTTCGCAGTGATCGCAGTTTTAAGACGAATTTCAGCAGTTCCCCGCAGACAAAATGGAGGGGAGTCAACCCGAACCGCGTTTTTTGGCAGACCTTCGCAGTATTGTCTACAGTCGAATTCAAGCAGATATTTCTCCAGCGGCCTGCGTCGTTCGCAGCAGTAAATGACTCGATCGAAAATAGGCAGTAACAAACTGCGCTATTTATAGTTTTGGGCAAAAATTAAGCCGAACATGTTAAACAGAATTTACAGGAATTAGTGAGTGTTCTCACGCGCCCTTGCAAATGAAAACTTGAGCACTCCAACGCATGAGCGCTAGAGCACTCCAACACATGAAAAGAAGAAAAAAAAGAAAAAGAAAAATACTTTATTTCCAATATACGTAGATGATACAAGAACCTCATGTTTGGTTTTTAAAATATCTTGACGTAAGAATTCTTATACGCTACAAACACATGAGTATCGTAATACCCATGTCAATAGTCGAAATAAATGATTGAGGGCAATGTATTCCTTATGTGGCTTGATCTAGATTTGATTATGTATGTAATTGCAATAATAAAAGAGAACACAATTTAATCAGCGCTTGAGCACATCTGAGTACGAGCACACGAGCAGATATGAGAGTACGAGCACACGAGTCTCGTGCTACAAACAAGAACATAATCGTGTGCACAAGCAAACACGTGCGAGATCAACCCTAAGCAAAGCAGGAGCTCACTGCTCATTGCAGCTTCTGCACCGGGTTGCAGATTGGTCATATCATGGCCAATTTGCACAAAATTGGCCATTTTTTGAACGCCGTGGTCGTGAGAAATTCACTTGGCCATTTTTAAAAACATCGCACAATTCAAGAAACAGAATTAAGACCTGCAACATCTTGAGGAGGTGCTTTCGACGGAATATTGTCAAGTGAGTAAAAAAGTCATTAGTATTCTGATTTTACAATGAAAAAATGTCTACATATTTTGTAGTGGCCGTTTTGGCCATTTTTTTTCGTCAAATGGGGCCATGAGCTGACGGATTCATCTGGCAACCCTGCTTCTGCGTGACCGCGCCCCAGCAGAGAGATAAAATGGGTCCCATATGGGTGCAACATGGACAGGTTGGATTTTGATGGTTGGTATCTAATCAGAAATGGAAAATCGTTGGTTTTGCAATGGTTTGTCCAGTTTGTGGAGGCACGATATTTTTACCATGTGGATTTGTTTCGTGATTTCAATAATTGAGTTTTCAATGGTTCCGCCACATATATAGGAGATGGAAAACCCATTCAGCACCGATTTCTGCTAAAATTCCCATCGGTATTTTCCATATTGATTTGGCCATTGATCATACAGAGCTATGTTTTTCATCATTATTTTTAATAGTGGAATACAAATTTCGGCTAATTAAGTTCTTGAAATTTTGCTTGGCACCTGTGTTTTCTAAAATGATATTTTTATTTTGTTATTTTTGATATTATTAGTCAATGTAGACTAATTCCAATACATTGATATTGCTATAAATTCAGTCACTTAACCTGTTCTAGACATAGATGACAAAAATCACCTTTGTCGTAACGATAGCATTAATTAGACCTATTCCTATCATAAAACCAATTTGACATTCATCATTTTCTTGAGTAAGTCACTTCCGTGCAATTTTTAATGTCCTTATACGTTACATAGATGAACGTGACGTGTGTTGTGGTTAAGTCTGATTACATAATCCGACATTAACATCAATCAACTACATAAATAATAGCAAAGTATACAGTTTCATTCAACGAAAATAATTCAATTGTGTGAAAACAGTCATTTAAAATTATCAAAATTAACAATATATATTTCTTATACGAATAATTTTAACGACTAATCTGTTAGTTTCTCATGCAGTCCTAGAGTCGGACATCTTGTGCGCGATACGTTGAAGTCATGACTCACGAATGATTGGCGAATTTGGCGCCAGTTTGAATTTAGTGACCGTTTGTTGTGGTTTAGTAGCTGTGCTCTTCCTTGTTAGGACATTCATTCCTTATCTATAAACACCAATAGGTGAAGTTTATAATTTAAACTAACTGAAGAAAATGTGTTACCCAATTTTTTGCTTGATTAGGGCTGCAAAAAAACAACTACTGTCGATAAGAGAACATTCCCTGTGCTTCAAATTTAACCGAATTACGCGTAGATGAAACGGCTTTCACACTCCATCACATGTCGAGTAGGCATCACTTGTGGTACAACCCGTTTTAATTTAGTTGTTCTTTATGAAATGTTTCATGTAAAGCTATATTCAGTATGCGTCATAGTCGAGTTACCATGCAGTGAAAGGTACGATTAATGGGCATGACAAATCGTTTTCTGAACGATCGAAAACAATGGCGACCTCACGGGATCTGTAAAATTGAAAGCGTTGAAATCACTGAAGAATTAATTTTTTCAATTATTAATGTTGTGAATAAGTTATAAATATCGTTTATCACGATGGAAAATATTTATAAAAACGATTATTTTTCAACTTGACTAAAATTTTACATGGGGGACAAAAACATCCGTAATATTTGCTTGAAAAGCTTCTCATTTGAAGTATGTTTTATTGAACGTTGGAGAATTTTATATAATGATTCAATAATTACAAATATGATAGCTTTCTGAGTGATGCAGTGTGATCTCAACGCACATATGTGAGTTCTGACTATTTTATTATATGAGAAGACTTCAATTTTATTTTCTTTTTTCATTAATTGTTTCAAATTTCTTTGATTCCCACAAGTTTTTTGACATGACAGCCATATGTACTGTACATATGCATTCTTAATTATTGACGATAAATGATATTAATGCTTTTCATCTATTATTCTCTATTTCTAAAAGTTCTGTTTTCTTTTTTAGTACTCAGACCAGTTGATTAACAGTTAATTCATTAAAATTGCACTAGTGTGCAAACACTACAAAAATAAAATGTATTATTATGCCTTTCATAAAAGTGTGAAGGAAAGATGTGCATCCAAGCTAGCAGAAACATCTGGCGGCCGAAATTAAAGAAGTCGAAGTTGCCTCAATTCACTTTGAGTCACTCAAGCAGGCGGCAGACTTTGAAGACCCAGCTCGAAATAAAATATATTGGTGCATCAGCTGTCACTGATGGGAGGGAATAAGCTCTCCAGTACAGTCGCCAGTATAATGCGCCATCTTCTGACAAAACTGTGTCATTAACTACAGTCTTATAAGGGCTTCTCAAAAAAGCAACCCTTCTGTAGATTGCTTCACTACAAGTTTCTGATTGGTGAGTAGTACATTGTCTAATTGGTTTCACAAGTGTGAATCTGTCAAGGAAGATCACCTGAATCTTTCAGATCTTTAATACTTTTGATGTAGAATACAGAGCCAATGTAAAGTTTTATTTTCAAACAGGTGTGCTTTCATAACTCTTTCATGTTTCAGCTCATCAACTCAACTGGCTCCTCAAATTGTTTGTTTCTGTGCTCTGATGTATATACCGTAATGAATTGTACATCAATGCATGTAAAGTTACCTTCATTCATTGGTGCAGGTTTATGATTAAATGTTTACGTATATTATTAATGTGTGATACTAATTTCCATAAGCACTTTAAAATGCCGGTATATCCACTCAATAACCAATCATCTGAGTCTCATATCTTGTAATTTAAAAAAATTAATTACTATAAAGAGACCCTGTTTCTTATTATGTAGATGCTGTACAGCAGAGCGTGCACGGTGAATATTTAACAGTCACTGACATCAACCACTTCATAGCGTTGAGCCTTGTCACTGCAAGAGAGCGAGGTAAGGGTCGCTTAGATTTAGATTAATATTTACATTATTGTGTTTCATGTACTTGCAACTATATCGAAATTTAGGATATATTTTACATCCCATTACATCGTTAACGTGATCTCATAGAGAAAAATGAGAATGAATTTTAGATTCAGTGCAAAAAATGGCCTAGAAGCAGGCATTTTCTGTAAGACCATAAACACAGCGCACGCCAGTGTTTTCTGCGTTTGAATTTTTTTTATTCATTTTCATGCGCAAATTGAATGCAAATAAGCCTCGAAATTATACTAAAATTTCTACACTCTTATATTAGCCCAGCAAACATCGCTTACTGATTACTGATTCAGATTTTTCGATCAGGCAACTACGACAGGGCGATGAAAAAATGTTGAACGACAATGTCTACGACAGACATAGAAGGTGCTACTTACTCTGCTGCATGGCTGTTCCACAAAAAATGATGTAAATCGTCTGAAACGTGAGTTCGATTGAATATTTTACTTTATATACATATATACACGCATACACATGAACACATACATACAAATATATATATATCTATATGTATATGTGAATATGTATTATATATTTATGTTTAACTTTATCAAACATCATTTGGGGAACTAATCGTGAAGGAAATGCATCATTAGACTTAAAATTATAACTTTAAATTTCAGTTTTTTCCTCGTCCGTACTACAGCGTTGTGATTTTTCTTCTAACAGGACGGCTGACCTGGCACACGGGCTGAATGATCTTGTAAATAAAATTAAAGAAACTAAGAAGAAGCGAATCTTGTAGATAGAAAGGCTGATTTATGAAAACAATGAGCTGTTGAAACAACTAAAAACCAGGTCTGTGGATGAACTACCGTCCATCAAAACCACCGATAATGTGCAGGCCTAATATTTGCCGTCTCCTGCTGAAACCGAAGAAGACTTGCTTGCTCTACAGTAGCTGTTCATCCTGCCATAGTAAGTCCATTCTTATACGTAGCGCTGTGCGTACATGGCTCATGCATGCTGGCAATCGAAAATTTTTTGTTTTTAAAGTGTAACAGTAATTCAACTACATATTAAAACAATTTAAATTCTCTCAAATGAACTTTAATTATGTTTTTATTACTATTACTATTAATAGTACGGAGGTACGCAATTTTAGAAACATAAGCTTTTCAAAATTGAACTTGATCTTTTTTAAAATATACTTGACATTTTTAAAATTAAACTTGAGCTTTTTTAAAGTGACATTGGCATTTTTAAATTGAACGTGAGCTTTTTTAAATTGAACTTGATATTTTTTAAATTAGAGTCAAAAAGGTGTAGTATAGGCTTTTTTTACATTTACTCATTTCAAATTTACTTTTCGGAACTTTACAGATTAACGTGTTGCAGAAGTTGAGGCATGAATCCTTGACGAAAACAACCACCGCATTCGCGAAGTGTCTGATGAGCAAGAAATTAACTCTGAAATATTCCATGACGAGGAGCTTTTCAGCAAACGAAATTGGCTTTCAGGGAAACTCGCGCTTTCAACTGTATTGAACGTAAGTGTAATGCAAGGATTGCCTTTCTGTTACAGTTCATGGATAGCCTTTATTTGATTTAACTAATTAAATCAAATGTTTGAAGGATACTAAAAACATAAATACACACATATGTAGATAAACAAATATTAAATACGAATATGTCTGCGTGGGAGGAGAGGTGTTCAAATGCTATACATATACTTTTTGCGTGCATAATTAAAAACCGATAGTTTACTGTTGTTTCTTCTGCAGTATCGGTTCTCGCGTGGAAATCAAATATCTCCTTATCACTAATATACGGGAAAGGTTGAACTTGTTTGTTCATAAAAATAAATGCGTAGAAGTGTGCATGTGCGCATGTGTGTTTGAGCCAACGTTATTCGTATATTGTATAAGTAAGTAATACGCATGGGAAGTTTGTTATATATGCTAATAACCATTTTGCGTTTTTCCACAGAGGCTCTGCCTGATTTGCCTCAATACGCGACCGCTACCAGGAAGGAAGTACGAGTACACGTAGCATTTGGAAGTGAGCCTATAGAATGTATGTAGATTAAAGGTGCAGTATTTAAGTTCAGTAATACTCTTACTACATTGACGTTCTTTTATTCACCTTGTGTGCAAGGAATTAGCACAAAAGTAGATTAAAATTTTCGTGATTTGTTCTCTGTTGTTGCAGAACCATTTTAAAATTTCAGTTTTATTCAATGCTCCACACAATCGATTTTATCTGCCAATAACTGCCAAAATACTGCATGAAAATGCAGGGCAGTTCTTGGCAGATAATTCGATTGTGTGGAGCTTTTTTTATTGAACGTTTGAGTCGTGGCCACTAGCGGCCTCTAGCAGTTCTAGGCAGATCTAAGCAGACGTTCTCGCGAGTGCCGCCGACAGCCTCGGCAGAGATAGTCTGCCCTAAAGCGGACGTAGCTACCGCTGCACTGCGCTGCCACTGCGCTGCTGCGCCACTAATCTCTGCCAAAAGCGTCAAGAAACTGCCAAAAACACTGCGCTGATTTTCAACGGTCTCAATACCTAAGCGAAAAATGTATTCCTCTAGGAAAGGTTCGAATTCGTTAACTGCGCATGAATGGTTTGAGTGACAATTAGCTCAAATGGGTTGGTAGAAAAAAGAGGCAAAGAAAAAGTTAATTTAAAAAAATTGGTTAAAAAATCACCAATACCTTTTAAAATGTTCAATTTAATGGTCTTGAGTTGTAAACGTACATGAGTATCATGATACACATGGCATTGGTTGAGCGTATAATTAAAAGGAAACATAAGTTTTCCTTCGGCCAAGTTATTCTATGTTTGATAATGCGTATGAATACCAGTCATAAAATATTTTATGAAAAACGCTTTCAACACTTTTGATTCAAGGTTTTAGGTTTTAAAAACTCCTACGTGTCCTCATCGCTCAATTAAGTATTCAAAAACTAACCAAACAGAAATTTTTTTTAAAATACCATAACTTAGCTAAGAAGAGGGGGAGTCTATTTAAAATATTGCACAAACAAGACTTTCCATTTTGGTGGAATCTGTGCGTCATCAACTACACATCACGTCACTTCCTCATCTGTTCCTGTAAGTACACAGAGCTCAAGGAATTTAGCAAAGCGCTCACTACACGCATTTAATTAACACCATTGATGAGTATCATCAAATATCTCGGCACTCATAACTCAGCACTTATGCATGCTTAACGATTACGTTGGACTTCCTGGTCTCAGGCTCGCCGAGCCTCGAATCAATCATCTCGACATCGACACATCGAATCATGCACTTCCACATTTTACGACAAAACACAAGGAATTATTACGTGTTTGATGTGATGAGATCGGATAAGCTATGATAGAGAGACTTCTCAGTAAGTGATCGAAATAAAAATCGTGTTTTTTTTTTTGTGCCAGCTGAAAATCAGTTTTGATGGGAAACATTTTAAACTACGATTGCACAATAAAAATATTTAAATTTGCATAAAAAGGCATAATGTGTTTTGTATATTATGTTTTACAGTAGAAACTCTGTTAACAAACACCTATGTTAACAAAAAATCGGTTAACGATCAACAAGTTCGTTATAAATTTGTCCCATTTAATGAAGTAATATCCAAATAACGAACAGTAAAACAAAGACACAATGCGAAATCTCAATATCGCTCGAGACGTTGTCATTATTGGATGTTGCTTGTTTTCCATTAGTGTTTTTTGCATTATTTTATTTTGTTTTAGTTATTTTTGCAATATAGCCCTCAAACCTGGCTCCTAAGAGGGTTTTTAGAGCTCCGTATGTTCTACTGATGAAAATAACATCGGATTAGGAACTTAGGAAATGAATGGACCATGCCATGTATTGTATATGGCTTTGTCTGTCAAACAGACATGAAAGAATATTGAGCACAATAGGAATGTCAATAAAGTGTTAATTTTCAATTCTCTCTTAAAGAATGCATCTGAAAATAATTAATCAGATCTTATTGTTTCGCTCCATTGAATTAGCAGCTTAAGAAAACCTACTGCGTGGAGTTTTAAAGTAAATGTTATCGATTGAAGGTCACATTAAGCCTTCAATTTGCGTCAATGCATTTTTTTGCGGTGAACTAAAACCGCAGGCAAAATTTAATGACAGGCCTGCACTTTATTTATCAGTGTTTCAATTACATCTGTCGTTGTAGTAGGATAAATTCAAAAGATTGTGTTTTGTCAAAATATATCATCCTACGCTCTCATTAAAGCGGTGAAAGTTCATACATTAATTTATTGTTAGCTCTTACTTTCAGTGATACAAACTTTAAAGGGCCAAAATTACATTCAGTAAAATAACAGGCACATACTTGTTTGTGGTATATTTTATGAGCGAATTATGTGACGGCTATTTCTTTCTGGTGGTTGATTAAAAAATTCAAATTAAAATCAAGCGAGTTTCATAGATGAGTCACATCTCAAAGTGAGTTTCGAAGTAATTTCTGCAAAGATTATTGTGTTGCTGTCGTGCCTCGGATGTTTACGTGAGGGTAACGAAGTCATTATACGTTGGAGTTTCATAGAAAACGTGAATAAAAATAAAGTTAAAATTTTATCGACTTTCATGAACATTATTTAAGTTGTCCAAGGGCACGTTTTTCAACATATTGACTGAAAGAATCGCAACTGAATTGGTTCATGGGGTCGACTGACAGGGAAGTGACTAGCAAGTGAATACGCGTAAGTTCGCAGTAAACCCATTCGGCAACAGCAACAAAACGTTGAAACTGAAAAAATAGAAAATGAATTCATTCAATAAACTTCCTAACATAAAATAAGCTGCTCCTCGCCTGCGCTCACCTGAAAAACAGAGTTGTGTCCACTACGCGAGCAACTGATCTCATGCCACTGAGGATGCGTCTTCCACAGATGATGTTGGATCGAACACCTGACGAGTCGCAGTAATAGAACTCGAACTAGCTCCTAACTCAAGCGATGCTCCTATTTATCGCTCTCACAGTGACCCAGTCAGAAATTTATCGTCTGACCGACGATAATTTACATCTGAATTTAACGGCAATTATCATCTTCTTCTTCCTATAAACCGACGATATATCGTCGGTATAAGTGTCGCGAATGTCTCATATTATCATCTGATTAACGGTAAATTACCGGTTTTTTACCGTAAATTTTGGACGAAGACCGACGATATTAACCAGTTAATTACCGGTAGTTGAACGGTTATTATAGTCGGTCTTCGTTCAAAACTTAGGATAATTAACGGTAATTTAACGTTAAAAATGGCCCTCTAACCACTATAATCCGGGAGATTCATAAGCAGTGCAACAATTTTTCCCAAAAATTGCGAATTGCTTCCAAAAACAATAAGCCACATCTCGTGAAACGCATCTGTCGAATTACCGTGAATTTGAAGACTTCATAAAAATTCTCGAAATTACTTTTTTAAATTGAACAAATTTGTTCAATACTGTATATATTTCATCAAGTTTCGGACAAATTGCGAAAATTGAACAGATTAGTATTACAGGGTGTGGCCTATTGTAACAAGTAGCAATGCATTATTAGAAAAAATAGCTGCGATTCAGATGAATGCTACAGTAAGAGGGCTCAAATTGTCATCTTCATCGTAGAACACGAGGCTATTACGATAAGTCTCACAGTACAATATAAAATCATGTCAAATCGCCACTGATTTATAAATAGGTTGAAACATTACAGATGTTCAATTAATATATTTATTTCAATTCAACAGCCGACTATTGAAATAAATCTGACTAATTGAAATTATTGATCCGACTATTGAAATAAATTCTTACAAAAATATCTTCGGCACGCAAAGAATTCCATCACAGGTTGTTTGTAAGACTCATCACTGCAAACACTACGTATATAACATTCATTTAAAATGAACTACCACCACATGACTCATCAAGCAACCGATTACTAAGAAAATTTTCCCAATTTTAAATTAAATTTGCACACTTCCATTCATAGACATCAAATATCTAGAATGACCAACCCTCTCAACCATTACACATCTTAGTCCTTTAATTGGGATGAGGAGACGACAGGGCCCGCAATAATGCTATCGAGTCTCAAGTAGCAGAGGGCGGGGTTATATCCTCCACAGCTATACCTCTTCAAAAGAAGTTACCCTCCACCTCCCGCTTCCATGCGGCTCCGACGTTTGTACTCTCTATGGAATTCTTAACATACAAGACATTCACATCGTAAAAAAAATTAAAATCACATTTTTCAAATGGAACTTTCCCTTAAAACTGGTGCTATCAGGCACAGAAATTTTCGAAATGCCGATACCTCCTGTTCAATAAGACGAAAATAAAATCCGCAAAAAAAAATTCAACATACATTGGGTCCTTTTTGGTACCAAAAATAGATGAACAGATGCCACATTAAATTAGTACGATCAGTAAGTACTAGTTTTAAATGAACTCATTAATTCGTAGATGAAAATGTTATTTTGACATCCGTTTTTTGATATTTCAGCCACAGAAATTTCGTAATGCCGATACTTCATGTTCAATAAAACAAAACTGAAATCCGAAGGAAAAATTATACAAACATTGGGTCCAATTTGGTACCAAAAATAGATGAACAGAGCCGACATCAAGTTAGTGCGATCAGTAACGACTAGTTTCAAAATTAGATTAAATAATAGTTTAGCTTAAGCTTCCCTAACCGCTACAAAAAAGAGCGTATCGAAGAGAGGAGGAAGGCACCATTTATTATGGATATTAGGGAATGCAGAATGTATGCAGAAGAGGCATAGAAACAGTAGGGGAAAGAAGTTCAAGAAACAAGATAAAAGTTGAAGAAAGTAGTAGGTGCTGAAAACCAGGACGGCAGTGAACAGAAAAAGGTCGTCCTTATCATAGCAAAAAACGTTTTATTTCAACAAAAAGAAGGCCCACGTAACTCTCAGCTCGGGCCTTCACATCTTTCCCTGGGAGCGCTAATTCCCTTAGATACAATAATTGTATCCCCCTGAGGGAACGACTAGTTCCAAATGAACTCTTTAATTCGTGGATAAAAATGTTATTTTGACATCCGTTTTTTTGACATTCCAGCCACAGAAATTTTCGTTACGCCGATAACTCATGTTCAATAAAACAAAACTGAAATCCGAAGAAAAAAAGCAACATACATTGTGTCCATTTTGGTACCAAAAATAGATGAATCGATGCCACATCAAATTAGTACGATCTGTAGGTACTAGTTTCAAATGAACTCATTAATTCGTAAATGAGAATATTGTTTTGACATCCGTTTTTATGACATTCCAACCACAAAAATTTTCGGAATGCCGATACCTCATGTTTTTAACCTGTAAACTATTCCACGGAGGCCGGCACAAGAACAGCATCGTATTCGTGAAGAATTCAAGAATTACAAAACTAAGTTAAACAAATTATACCCAAGTCCTATCACGAGTCATCCACTGTTAATAACAGCATGACAGCGAAAAATATGCGTAACGATTGTGAACAGGTACTTTTGAATTAAATAGAAAATTATTTCAGCAACAGATCATTTCAAAGTCGACAACCTAGGAGCGATAGTACTTCATAAAGAAATTATATTTACAGGCACAACGTATACAATTACACTGACGCCATGCTTTCAATAAATCTATTAATGTTAAAACTTTAGCCCTCGCTCCTTTTCTAGATCAGAGGAAACATTTTGGATCGGGATTAGGCATGAGGATAGGACAGCAAAGCAACTGAGAGATACACCCTATTTTGAAGACTGCCGAGTCAGTCGCTCCTGATTTTTTCCAGCATGAAGGGTGACAGCGACGACACGCATGAAGAAGAGGTGGGAGGAATTAGATCGAGGGTTTAGGGTTTTTTTTGAAGAGACAGGGAGGGAAAAAGGGCGTTGCCCCGGGGAATCACCCTCCGTCTAAACCCCGCTGAAGGGAGGAGTATCATAACCTGATGTCGACGGAGCTAGCAAATAAGGCGACTGAGAGGCGGTCAAAGTAAGCGATGAAGAAGCAAATAGACTTTGAGGAAGTGTACTGGTTTCCGCCGGCGACTTTTCTGATTCAATCCATCGTCTCTGAGCCAGCTCAATCGTTGCAACGACGCAGGACCTCTTGGATAGTTGACACCTTTAGTTTCTTATCTTTACACACCTGACTGCAGCTAAAGCATCTGATATATTGGAATACATTAGTAAATATCAACTGTGCAAATGATAACAAAATAAAATGAATTACCATTTGCAGAATGACTGTATTCCAACTACCACTCTGTTCGGAGCAAGCCAGGCAAGCTTTTCTTGTGATTGCAACATTTGGTTCATCTGTCTTTGGCTGCAATCAGAGAATAAGTCGATTAACCTAACTCTAAATACAACACTTGATATCGGTACCCTATTGAACAGCTGTGCATTGAAGTTATTGATAATTTATTTTTATAGGAAATTTTGGACCTATTTGGCTTGTTGAATTTGAATCAAATGATGTCGTGCGGATAAAAGAGACTGATATTAAAACGTTACATTGAGGACTGACGTCCATACTATGCTCAAATATATTGAAGAATAATCAATTCTTGAACGAAAAAAACAGATTATTCAAAACAGCATTAAATTATCGATTTTACCCACTGCAATGCTAATACGTTTTCAAACGATGCAACCGATCTGCCAGTATTTGTTACAAAAAATTGCATCAATAAATCCCTTTATTTGCATTACAATAACGAAAGATAATTATCAGTTAGTTTAAGCCTTCCCATCCGCAGCAAAATAAATGCGATCCAAAGAAAGGAACGAGGGAGGCATTATTTAGTATGGAGTTAAGGGAATGCGGAATCTATGCACAAGGGGCATAGAAACAATTAGTTTAGTAAGAAGTTCATGAAAAAAATCGAAGTTCAAGAAGAAAGTAGTAGGTGCTGAAAACAGGACAGCAGTAAACCGAAAAAAACGGTCTTTAACATAACAAAAGCATTATAGTTCAACAAACAGAAGACCTAACTAGCTCTTAGCTCGGGCCCTCGCATTTTCCCCCTGGGAGAACTAATTCCCATAGATCCAATAGTCGTATTCCCAGGAGGGGTACTACTATAATGAATGTTATTAAGATATTAGTTAGATTACATGCTAGTTTAGGCCCCCCAACCGCTAAAAGGAGCGTTTCGATGAGAGGAAGGAGGGAGGCACCATATAGTATGGAGATAAGGGAACTCGGAATCTATGCAGAAGGGACATGGAAACAGTGAGTTGAGAAAGACGTTCATGCAACAAGATAATAGTTGAAGAAGACGTAGTAGGTGCAGAAAAACAGGACAGCAGTGAACCGAAAACTGGTGGTCCTTAATTAACATAACAAAAACATTTTATGTATTCCAACAAAAAAAAATGCCTTCGTAACTCTGAGCTCGGGCCCTCACACATTTACCCCATGGGGGTGTGCTAATTCTCATAGATACAATAGTTGTATCCCCCTGAGGGGAAAGATATTAGTTGATGAACGAAAAGAACTGTATGAGCTTACACGAACCTTATATTAACTGACAGGCGGAATGCTCCTTGAAAGAGATGTTCGTCCGTTGACGAGTTTGTCCTAACCCAGAGTATGACATTTCCAAGGCCACACCACCGTCATGACGTCATGATGAGCTGGTGTCGTGCAGACTGACGCCCACACAACGCTGAAGCTCCGTCATCTAGAAATTAAATAGACAATGTAATTGTGTGGGATAAATCGAAATCAAATGCGCACCCTTGTCTGGGAACTGACTAACTGCAAAGAGAATGAAGCTTTGTTTTCAAAAACCTTTCCCACACCTTATCATCCTGAATAATGAATGACCAGGACATTTAGACATCTAAGTAGGATGAAGATTCATGCCGCTTTTACCCCACAGGAAAGTTTTCATGGAGTGTTAAATTCTAAATAAACGTTGGATAGGCCAGTCAGTCCAGCCTTTGTGCAATAATTCCTAGCCTCTGAGGGTAGGTACTGCAAAGAGAGCCATCACAGCATAATATATGTTATTCACTCTGGTAATGAAAAGTTTTATGCGTGCAATCACTGACTAACTTTACATTTTCACAGTATATTTCAAAAACTTTAGCCTTGTTGCCCACTGAATGCAGTTGGAAACTGGTATCTTTGATGTCATTTCTGTATGAGTTTTTATGTTTATCCATATTTATAAACAAAATTAGAATTTCCAAATTTATTCCACACACACTATTCCTGGAAAGTAATTTCTGGTTATAAATGTACAGTGTTACATGTTCCTCACTAGAAGGAAATTCATTTTGAAATTTTATATTTCCACAGAAACTTCAAAACAATTCAAACATAAACATTTTGCAGGGTGTCTCGTGATATTTCATTTTCAAAGTTTAATTCTTTTTACCACTTTCAACAGCAAAAAATGACTTCCTAATTTTTACATAATGAATGTTGTCCAAATGTCCAGGATGGAAGAAATCATTCTATAACGAGCAGTTTGGTCAAGAATACACCCATAACATGGGTTCAAAACAATTTCAAGGTGATTAATACATAAAATACTAAATTAAAATCTTATTACTATATGAAGCATCCAACGCATAATTGCAAAAATGACCCAAATATTTGATCTACCCACTCCCAAACGGACCCCAACAAATGTTTGCCAAAGACCCTGTCTTAACATCTTTCAACAATGAGAGCAACAGCTCATCATATGCAAAAAATAAACTGATTGGAAACTGGTAGACACCGGGGAATTGTCCAATCCCCTAACAGGAATATTTCCCAAAAACTGCAGCAAATGTCTGATTCTAGGAGATATGAATTTTTGAAAATCTTCAAACTCTATTTACATATTTACTTTACTTACAATTTTCAGTGCGTGATCTAACTTCATAATTTTTTTCCAACATTGTCAGGTAAAGTAGACCCCTGAGGTAAATTTCACTACTCCTTAATTTCTTTTTTGCTGCTTTTCAAATTTTTCTACTTTTTTACCTAGTAGACACCCTCTTATGGGAATGAAAGAAATGTCCAAAAAGCAACATAAGGCATTAGTACTGAATCATCAGAGTTAAATAATTCACATTTCATCATGACAGGTCTTAGTTTACTTGAGGCATCAGCAGAGGCTTCATTGGAGGAATTGCATGAAAAGAACTTTTGTCTCTAGCTCCAGACTCAAGCAAATCTAGGTGGATTTCACTCACTAAATTTCCAAAGTTTTATTGATTGACTCTAGGCCGTTTTCAGTAGGAGTATCACATATTGAATTTTGACTGTTAAATGAAACAGATTTACTGAACAAGTCTAAGCTTTTATCAGGAAGTGACTAAGAATTAAAGGGAACTATGAGCTGTTCCCTTCATTTGCATTATTGGATGATTCTGAAATTAATCAATCATTAACACAAGGTTTGGAGACAGTACCAAGTACATCAGGGCAAGGGTGAAAAACTAGATTATTTCTTTTCAAATTTTTCAACGTTACAAAATCTTTCCAGAACATCACGGTAAGAACAGTAGTAAAAAAATTCACTGAACACATTTTTATTGATCCACTGTCAATAGTTGAAAAATTCATTAACTCTGTGGTCTATAAAAAGCAATAGTTTGATGTACAAACATCATCCTCAGGCTGAAAATATATATACAAAATTTCCAATCAGAGATCAAATGCAAATCTAACACTCAAAGCCACATCAGACAGAGATAATTTAGAAAATGACAGCGCTAGAAAATGATTAGGAGCAAAATTTGTTCCACAGCAATAAATACTGGTATGACTGCATCTTTTCACCTTTAATTTAAAAAACTCAATTTTTATCTAACAAAGCTCAGGTTTTATATAAACAAGGTCACATTTAATTTTAAAAGGTCAACTTCATGTTAAGAAACCTCAAGCTCAATTTAAAAAACCTCAAGTTCAATATAAAAAACCTCAAGTTCAATTTAAAAAACCTCAAGTTCAATTTGAAAAATCTCAAGTTCAATTTAAAAATCCTCAAGTTCAATTTAAAAAACCTCAAGTTCAATTTAAAAAAACTCAAGTTAAATTTAAAAAACCTCAAGTTCAATTTAAAAAACCTCAAGTTCAATTTAAAAAACCTCAAGTTCAATTTAAAAAACCTCAAGTTCAATTAAAAAAACCTCAAGTTCAATTTAAAAAACCTCAAGTTCAATTTAAAAAACCTCAAGTTCAATTTGAAAAACCTCAACCTCAAGTTCAATTTAGAAAACCTCAAGATCAATTTAAAAACCTCAAGTTCAATTTGAAAACCTCAAGTTCAATTTGAAAACCTCAAGTTCAATTCGAGAACCTCAAGTTCAATTTGAAAACCTCAAGTTCAATTTGAAAACCTCAAGTTCAATTTGAAAACCTCAAGTTCAATTTGAAAACCTCAAGTTCAATTTGAAAGCCTCAAGTTCAATTTGAAAACCTCACGTTCAATTTAAAAAATCTCAAGTTCAATTTGAAAAACCTCAAGTTCAATGTTAAAAAGCTCAAGTTCAATGTGAAAAAGCTCAAGTTCAATGTGAAAAAAGTCAATTTCAATGTGTAAAAGGTCAAGTTCAATTTGAAAAAGGTCAAGTTCAATTTAAAAAAGGTCAAGTTTAATTTAAAAATGGTCAAGTTCAATTTAAAAAAGGTCAAGTTCAATTTAAAAAAGTTCAAGTTCAATTTAAAAAAGGTCAAGTTCAATTTAAAAAAGGTCAAGTTCAATTTAAAAAAAGGTCAAGTTCAATTTAAAAAAGGTTAAATTCAATTTAAAAAAGGTCAAGTTTAATCAAAAGGCTCAAGTTAATTTAAAAATGCTCAAGTTTGATTTATAAATGGTCACGTACATAGGTATTGGTAAACAATTTTAGAAATATAGGCTTTTCAAAATTCAACTTGATCTGTTTTAAAATATAATTCACAATTTTAAAATTAAACTTGATCTGTTTTGAATTAAACTTGAGTTTTTTTAAATTGAACTTGAGCTTTTTAAAAGAAAAATAAGAAGGTGTGGGTAACAGTATTGCGCTAGGTGTAATACTAAAACTATGTTAATGCTGTTATCAAATCTTACTACAGTAGTACATTTTGCTGTGGTACAAATTTAGTTTCTAGTCATTTGTCTCGCCTACCCGCTTTTGCGGCGAGAAACTTCCAGAACTAACTGGCACAGAAAACATAGTCTTTT
>JACJUY010002806.1:88063-98228 GCA_014220935.1 Platorchestia sp. MABIK | reverse complement strand
AACTCTTAACATGGCAAAAAGAAACACCATGTTCGATGATAATTTGTGTGAGTCACGTGAAACATTAAAATTAGTAATTATAAGTAGGAAATTATTAATAATAAATTACAGTAATGTATTTTCATGCAAGGAATTAATTTATTTAATACTTAATGAGATTTATATGATATGTAGCTCATGCTACAGTTTTCCTCAATTTTGGGGGATTTTTACCGAATATGGGGGAATTTCTACCGTAAATCTGAGGGAAAGAGAAAAACTTCAGTAGAAGCCCTGCGCGCAATAATTTGTTGGCCTTCGCCGGGAAAGGAGTTGCAGCGCACCTACTAAATAATGTTGCAGACTGCGCGTTATCTTTTCGTCACATCAATTCGGCCTGTGCCGCTACGAGGAGTAAGTTTGACAAGGACTTTCCGCTTGCTGGGTCAAAAATTTGGTGAAGGAAAAAAGATACATTTTGAATTAAATTTACTCCTGTTCATAACTAAGCTAATGTGGACGGTGATAAATTGTAATAATTGATTTATGTAGGCAATCGAAAAATTTAAAGTGTGCCAAGCAGAGAACATACCACATAACAGGTCATTTTGATTAATCTTCAGAAATATTGGTTTTGATGAACAGTAAAAAAAATCTACATATAAATAATTTATTTGTGCATTTTTTATTATGGAATTATAACATCAAACATTTTATTCCCAATTTTCTTGTTGGAACTGGGTACGAAAGTGTTCATTCATAATTAATTGACCTTCACTGTGGATTAGATTAACCCCAGTACACTATATGCATGGTTTTATTTGCCTTGAATAACAAAAAGTTGGACTCCTCATGCTCCACAGAAGATATATCACCCTGCTTTATCTTTCTAGCTAAGGCCTTTAATTTATGCCTAGATTTGACAAGTCAGGTGCAGAGTGAGCACTGTTTAAACTCAAATCTTTTCTACAGCCTATATCTAATTTTTCAATTTTCTTCCCTACCAATAATAAATAGAAACTTTGAAAAATCTTGAACTTGGTGGATAAGATCACTGATTAGGCATATCTCAAATTTTTTTGGTCGATATTGAGTTAAATGCGCTCACAAAAATTGAAAATTCTGTCCCAGAGAATTGACACATTTAAGAGCATTTTACAAATGTGACATTTTGCTTGCTGATGCAAAATTTTTGAGTTATTATACTTTGAAATTATAGGAACATTGTAGAAAACAGTAAAGAAACAGACACGTGAATATGCTGTAATATGGTATTTACGTGATGATAGGTTAAAGTAGGTTAGGTAACGTTAGGTTACCTTAGGTTAGATGAATAAACCAGCCTAAACTAATTTAAATAAATCTAAAATAACTCAACTTAGCTATACCAACACTGATGGTTCCAGCCAAAATATTGCGCGTGTTCCAATAATGCAGATACGATGCAGCCAACTGTTTAATGTTATTTTTACCTGAACGTATTTCATGTTAAATCTCAAAAATGACATATCAGCAAGCAAGGTATCATTCATGTAAAGTGTTTTTAAATATACTCCATTATTGATTCTTGAGAACCTAATTTATCAATTCGGTGAGCTCATTAAGGGCAGCGTACCCTCAAATGTTGAATTTTCCAGGGATATTGATTTTAGCTGCTATAGGAAGGGTAAGATGTCAGGTACATCTTATGAAAAAATCAGTTTCGTACGATCACTCGTTGGCCCGCTACGGGGGTTTGAAGTATGGGGGGGGGGAGGGGGAGGGGGAAGTGATATTTTATCATGTTACACCTCCCTCTTGGCACTTTCTTCACGGTGCAACATTGCTATGTCATCTTCTATGTCTCTTTATTACTGTATAATGATTTCAAGGGTCCTAGCTGATCCAGCCAATTGTAATAAAGAAAAATTGAGATTGCTTATGTTTGTTTGTTTACTTTTTTCAGAGGATTGGAATGTGGGGCTTCAAAAGGCATCTCCTCCTACATTTTTTGAGCTATAGTGATGATTTTAATGTCATTGGATGCGGAATGACGTGGACATTTCTAAAATTTTAATGGAAATTTAAAATTCATTTTAAATCAAAAGTTATGACGTCATAAAGTGCAAAAATTCACAAAAGAAGACATGCCTAGGAATTTTTTATGTTTTTCCATTTCAAACTATAAGTTTGAAAAATTCCATTTAAGTTTTTGGAATGCTTGCGGTTTTCTGCATCCAATGATACTAAAATCATTACTGTAGCTTGAAATCTGTAGGAGGAGATGCATTTTGGACACCACCCCCTAAAATCTCGTTTTCTATGAATATCTCATTTTCTTTATAGAAAATCGCAATTTTTCATTGAAGACAAATGATTCCAAATTGCATTCCCTATCAGTACATCAAATTTCTTTGCTCTAAGTTTAATATTGAAGAAAATTGTCCTAAAGTGGTACGTTTACCTTAAACTCATTATCGACCATTTTTTTGTGAATAATTCTGTGACTTGTTTTAAAGAAAGTTTGCAATCTTGTGGACTTTTGTAATAAAATTCTACAAATAATATTTTGTCAAAATTTTGCTATTGAAGCATACTTTCTCCAATGCAGACTCTTCCAGTATTGTGAGTGGTATGCAGCACTAAAAAAGTCATCACCAGTTGTGTAGTATTTCAGGATTGGTGAGCTAAAGTTAAAATAATGTGTCAATAAAGTTGTGCTTTCATTTGGAGGCTTGAATTTGCTCAATTCATTTGAAGCAAAATTTCTAATTCACTTGGATCAAACTTACTAGACTTGTTCTGAATCTTATATGTTTACTCATCCCAGAGGGAAAATGTGAAGGCCTGAGCTGAGAGTTAGGTAGGCCTTCTTTATGTTGAAATAAAATGTTTTTTTTTGTTATGTCAAGGACCACCTTTTTTGGTTCACTACTGTCCTGTTTTTCAGCACCTCTGACTTTCTTCACCTTTTGTCTTATTTCATGAACTTCTTTCTCAACTTACTGTTTGCATGTCCCTTCTGCATAGATTCCTCATTGTCTTATTTCCATACTAAATGGTGCTTTCCTTCTCCCTCTCTTTGGGCCTGAGCTAAAGGTTAGGTAGGCTTTCTTTTTGTTAAAATAATGTAGGTTTTTGTTTTGCTACGGACCAACTTTGTTTCGGTTCACTGCTGTCCTGTTTTTTCAACACCTACTACTTTCTTTAACTTTGATCTTGTTTCATGAACTTCTTTCTCATCTTACTGTTTCTATGCCCTTTCTGCATAGATTCCACGTTCCCTTAACTCCATACTAAATGGTGCCTTCTTCCTTCCTCTCTTTGGATCTCATTTGTTAAGGATAGGGAGGCTTAAACTAACTAATAATCTAATCTTCCTCTCTTTGATACTTCTTTGTGGCGGTTAGGAAGGCTTAAACTAACGTATAATCTAATCTATATGTTTGCTCAAGAGCCATGAGGAAGTAGTTTCATATTCTTTATTCTTAGTTCTGCAATACCAATGTCAAGCTTCAATAACATGCAGAAATCTTATTTATATTATGTATACCATGTTATGAGAATAACCTCTCAGGGGGAGACAACTATTGTCTCTATGAATATTAGCGCTCTCAAGGTAAAAATGTTAGGGCTTAGGACCTTCATTTTGTTAAAATATGTTTTTGTTGAGTTAAGGACCATCTTTTTTGGTTCACTGCTGTCCTGTTTTTTAGCACGTAATGCTTTCTTCTGCAACTTTGATCTTGTTTCATGAACTTCTTTCTTAGCTTACCGTTTTGATGCATCTTGTATGTAGAGTCCACTTTCCCTTGACTTGATACTAAATGGTGCCTTTGTTCTTCCTCTCTTTGAACATTTTTGTTGTGATAAAAGGAGGCTAAAACTTTCTTATTATCATTTATGAGAATGAGGTAGAAATATTTTGCATACACATCAGATTTTAGATAGGATTGATATATAATAATTCTTAACCAGTAAGCAATGATGAAATTATATAAATTATACCAATCATACTAACCGATAACAGTGGTTGTGTTGTAGCATTCTTATAATTCTTAAGTGTAAAAAGTTAAACTCAAGTTTTGCAGCATTACTGTGTATAAAATTTGAGGTTCCTAGCTAGGAAGTAGCTTTATTGATGTAAAATAGGTTTATTTTGTTCAGGAGCATCATTTTTAGCTCACTGCTATCCTGCTTTTCAATACTTTTGACTTTCTCCAACTTTTATTTTGTTGTTGAACCTTTCTTCTCTACTATTGCTAGGTACCTAATCTAACATATCTCAACCTATCCTAACCTATCCTATCAAAGCCTATCCTAACCTACCCTATATTAACCTATCCTAACCTATCATATCCTAACCTATCATATCCTAACCTATCATATCCTAACCTGTCATATCCTAACCTGTCATATCCTAACCTGTCATATCCTAACCTGTCATATCCTAACCTGTCATATCCTAACCTGTCATATCCTAACCTGTCATATCCTAACCTGTCATATCCTAACCTGTCATATCCTTACCTGTCATATCCTTACCTGTCATATCCTAACCTATCATCCTAACCTAACCTATCATATCCTATCATATCCTATCCTAACCTATCCTATCCTAACCTATCCTATCCTAACCTATCCTAACCTATCCTAACCTATCATATCCTAACCTGGCATATCCTAATCTATCATCCTAACCTATCATCCCAACCTATCATCCCAACCTATAATCCTAACCTGTCATATCCTAACCTGTCATATCCTAACCTGTCATATCCTAACCTGTCATATCCTAACCTGTCNATATCCTAACCCATCATATCCTAACCCATCATATCCTAACCCATCATATCCTAACCCATCATATCCTAACCTACCCTAACCTAACCTACCACATCCTAACATAACTAAACCAATGTCATCGTTAGGCTAGGTGTACCCGTGAGAAAATTCGGTCAACATTACCCAACATTTCCTAACAACATATTCTAACCTAACCTATCCTAACATGTATACACTAACCTATCCTATGCAAACGGAAGATTCCTGATAAATTGTCAAACATAAAAACCGTTGATCCGTGAATAAATGTCAACATTACATAACCTATGCTATCATAACCTAAAATATCCTAACATAACCTATCCTAACCCTACCTATCCTATTTCAACTAAACCAATGTCATTGTTAAGCTAGGTGAACCCGTGAAAAAATTCGGTAAACGTTACGCAAGAGATTCTAACATAACATATTCTAACCTAACCCATGCTAACTTAACATATACCAACCTATTCTAACCTAACCCATGCTAACCTAACATATACCAACCTATCCTATCCATTCTGATTGTTTCCTTATGTATAGTATCTTCGTAGACACGATACCGGGAGTCATAGCGCCTTCATAATAATGAGCAGAAACCCGTGTCGATTACATGGTTTCAATAAATAACTCACTTCCAAGCATAAAAAGTTAAAGTGTGAAGGAAATGTATTTTATTGGCAATCTTTGAAACGGAAAGATTCCTGAAATAATTACTGAATTTAAAATCAAATTTTTATGTAATTCAAAGTTTAAAAAATTAAAGAAAAAAAAAAAAAAAGGAAAAGAAAAAAGGAATAAAAAATAAAAATAAAAGAAAAAATTGAAATAGATAGAAAATATTGAAAAGAATAAAAAATTGAAAAAATTAATTGAATAAAAATTAGAAAAATAAAAAATTGAAAAATTAAAAAACAAATAAAAATTTACAAATATGAACAAACTATTAAAAAAAATATTAAAAAATGAATGAATAGAAAAGTTGAATAAAATGAAAAAAATTGTAAATGAATGAATAAAATGAAATAAAAAACAAATTTTAAACAAATGAAAAAAATGTAAAAAATGAAAATATAACAGAAAGTTTAAAAAAATGAAAATAATCGAAAAAAATTGAAAATTAAAACAAAAATAAATAACACGTTGAAAAAAGTAACAAATGAAAAAAAAATTAAGAAATTGAAAAAATTGACAAATGAAAAAAATTAACAAATAAAAAACAAAACATAACAAATGAAAAATTAAAAACTGAAAGAAAATAATTTACAAATAAATTTGTAAGAAAAAAGAAAAACATGATAAAAAATAATAATTATCTTACCCTAACCTAATTTAACCTATCCTACCTATCCTTTAAAAGCCTATTGGATGTAGAGCGTTACCTACGAACTTAGTTTTAAGCGTATTAATATATAGATTATGTGGTTATAGCTGAATATGATTTTTCTCTTTGCACATTGTGTGGAACAGCCAACTACATATTTTGGCATAGGTTATATAGGTTATGCTACCTCACCAGTAAAGTTGTATTTAAATTAGGAAAAAGAGGATATATAGAATTGTTTATCGGCCTCTGAAAGATTATCAGTGGTTTTGTGAATACAAGCTTCACATTTCTAATTTAGTTCTAATAACCATGGTGCAATCCTATTTGATATAATAGATAGCTTGTGTGAATGGCTAACATGTATTACTGGATGCTGTATCTTTGACCTCACAATCTTTGCATCAAATGCTAATGGAACTTAGTTAAATGATGGAAGCTCTCAGCTAGTGTTACATTGTTGTAGTAGTAGGTTTATCATTGAAATACTCATTTGCATGGTTGTCCCCCTGCAACTATGCTTGTATTCAAAAGTGAATTTCCTGCATTGTGGAAGTTGCCATGTCATCTATAAATATTGCCTTTGAAAATTCATTTGGGGTCAAAACTAGAATGCATTTAGATCTTCCTACAGGTAATTTTTGTTGCATGCCTGCTAAATAATGCAGGAAATCAGTGAGATTGGTTCTTTTGACTTTACAGTTGCTAGATTTAGTCCTTGGAAATCTTCTGTGATGAAAGCTATGTTTAGAAGCTCTAACCTCCATTTCAATCTTAAATTGGAATATGGCAGTAAATTTCAATAATCTCAGATTAGTTTATGTGACTCAGAATTTATTAATGAATTATTCATGGAATTTTACACACTAGATAATGGTCATCTATGATCAGCCAAGAACTTTGTGTGGGTCTGCATACAATTTTATCATCAGCAACTCTGTGAGATTAATTTTGGAGGTGTCATAGGTGCTCTATGCTTCATACACAGGCTGAAAATATTGACCCACTTATATGTTGTTAGGAATAGTCTGTTACTAAATTTCTATGACTAGGCATGAAGAATTAAGATTGGCTGAATGAAATTTGTCATAAAAAAAGCCTGAAGACAACTGGGTTGTAGGTATTTTTTGATGGCCTTTTTGTGTGCATTTTGAATGCCAACTTGGTTACATTTATGACAAAAAATAATGAATTTTATCTCCTAGTTCTAAGACTTTGGCAAGCTTGATTTAACGTAGGCCTTCATTTTTAGCTCCCTGCCCTTGCCACCCAACACCTGTTCTCAACAAGCTCAAGACAAGATGCTAAGTTTTACAAGACTGCTGAGGAAGTTGTCAAAGACATCCCTGATGGCTCCAAGCTCTTGGTTGGAGGTAAGGAGGGCAGTTGTTTGTCCCTCAATGCAATCTCTACTCCTTGCTCATGCTTGCTTCTTAGAGTTGAAAAAATCAGTTGGTCCTTCCGTACAATCGTTGCTTGTGGCTCATGCTTAGGGGAAATTTATGGTGCTTTCTGAATGCTATTTTTACTCTTAGCTCATGATTGGGGAGAAAGTTTCAGTTGCTCTTTCAATGAAATTTATACTCCTAAGTCATAATTAGAGGTGGGAATTTCAGCTACACCCTACACAGGTGGCTTTTCCTGCCCACATCTTATGGCTTTGGTAAGTTCTACACTAAGGATCTGCCTGTATGCACTTAAGATTGCTTGTTGACAATCAGAGAGCTAACAAAGATCAAATTAATTGGTGCAATATAATTTTGAAATATTTATTGAACTTCTAAAAGTACTTCTATTTCCATGCTTGTTGATCATACAGAAGTATTACTCCATTGTTCTGTTAAAATAGTTCTGTTGCGAGTATCATTTCCAAAAGTCCTTTGAAATTCAAAAAAAGGTTTATACATTTTTGTATGAAGTAAAACAGTGGCTACACTGCATAATTAATTCTTTTTAAGTTTTTGGTGTGTCATTACTCAATCTCAGGAGTGATGACAGCCTATATGATCCCCTCAAGGGGATACAACTTCATTATCTATGGGAATTAACACACACCGGAAGAATATGTGAGGTCCTGAGCTGAACGTTCGGTATGGACACTCATTTTTTGGTTCAATGCTGTCCTGTTTTTGAGCTCCTTTTACAGTTTTCTTTGACTTTGGTTTTGGTTTATGAACTTCTTTATCAATTTACTGTTTCTTGTGCATAGATTCTGCATTCTCTTAACTCCATGCTAGTTGATGCATTCCTCAATCTCTTTGGAATGCCTTTTCTGTGGTTAGGGAGGCTTAAACTGACTCATCTAACTAACAGGCTATGTGGAAGAGAATATTTCCAAGTTCTTTATTATCTTGACTAGTGATGTACCGATGTATTGGTATCGGTATTGGCAAGTATCGGTCATTTTACTGGTATCGGTATCGGCAAAATCCGGCCTATACTTTACCGATACTTTCCCATAATGCGTATTTTATCATAAAAATGAAAGTCATAAATCATGAAAGTAAAAGTATAATCAAATAAAGAGCCTATTCATACCTAGCAAATGAGTTAGCTAACTGTTGAATTACAGCGTTTAATCAGGCCCGCTAACTGAATTTATTCCTTTGAATTCCCGATGAGTCACGTACGGTGAGTAAGTGAGAGCTATGTTCAATGAATAGTTAAACACAGTAGCGACATGAAATTATTATACTGTTACAACTAAAACCTATATAGTTTGATCCAATTTCCATTTCTCAAAGTATATAACAGGCTAAGAAAAATCAAATCAATTAAATAAAGTTGAAGGTGCATTTTATAGTTTTTGTACACTTAATTAAGAAGTAGCTGAAAATTCTATTTTAATTTAACTTGTTAACCGTAAAATATTACGAAACTAATAATTTTATTTTAATTTAGCGTGTAAGTCGCCGTACATTACGAATCCTGCTTTTTCTTCTATTTTAAGACGTTTGAAAAATTCACGAACAATCTTATGGTTAGTTGTGTGTTTGCGGACCTTTTCGGTTTCGGGCCTATCGAATTTTAATGTTTTCTTTTCGCCAAAGTATGTATTTTGGTGTGAAAAACACGAAAATGATAATCATTTTGTGGAGAAATTATTCATTAAGTGTTCCTAACCTAACCAAGGGTATAATTTAAAACAACTCACTGTTAATCATAGTGAAAACTTGGTAGACCCTGCAACAGGTGCACACACTCAAATGATTGAGAGTGTATGGCATAGTCTAAAAATGAAAAAAAACGTCAGGGAGGCACTCACCGACAAATGATAGATTCTTGTCTGCGTGAGTTTACGTGGCAAAAACGTACCGAGAAACCGCAGGTTTTTCATAAAATATTAATGGATATGAGCTTAATAAATAATTTCTCCACAAAATGGTTATCATTTTCGTGTTTTTCACACCAAAATACATACTTTGACGAAAAAAAACATTCAAATTTGATAGGCCCCCAAACCGAAAAGAGCCGTGTTTGCTTCTCCGGCACATTGTGTGTTAGTACATACATAAACTGCTTGCGTTCACGCTGCTATTCCTGAGACTAAATGCTACATTATATTACTATTTTACGCCTGTAAATGGAGAAAAATATAATTTATAATTAAATTTAGTCGGATAATAACCTCAGTTGGCAAATAAAGATTGCTAAACAGTGAAAACTTATTTGTTCATACATGCTAATTACGGTATCACACGACAATAGAGCGGAAAGATGACGCAACCGAAAAACTTTGTGAGGGAAACGAATCAATCTATGAAACTTGACTGCAGTGTTGCCAACTTAGCATTAAAGTATGAATCTATCACCTAGCCGGAAAAATATTAAAATGCAAAATCTAGCATTTTACAGAGCGATTTTACCCATTATATTCAATTTAGTCATTTTCAATTGCTTTCTAGCATCTATTTGTTGACTCATGGTTACTCAACGACTCGTTGAAGTTTCGTCCAAGCCTAGTCGAAGTTTCGTCCAAGCCTAGTCAAAGTTTCGTCCAAGCCTAGTCGAAGTTTCGTCCAAGCCTAGTCGAAGTTTCGTCCAAGCCTAGTCGAAGTT
>JACJUY010002806.1:33064-64343 GCA_014220935.1 Platorchestia sp. MABIK | reverse complement strand
TGATTTTATTAGAAAAATTTCATGGAAATTTCATGAACCTCCGAAAATGAGCATAGAAGCGTTTAAAATTTTCAAAGCTTGTGTTTAAATGATAATCTCAGTAAAATTATTGAGAAAGAAAGAAAATTACTCCAACAAAATATCTTCAGCATGTGCAAAATAGCAGCAGGAGGTGTGCAGCTGTGATAAAAATTGAGTGTATACATCCTCTAAATTAATTTGCTCTTATTTTTCCACTTCAATTCGTTAGAATCCGATCGATGTATGTTTTCTCTATGTGATGTTTTTAAGATGTTTTGCGCTTCTTTCTTTTCAAAATATAAAGTAGGTTTAAACTACAGCAACAGCGTTCACGGCGTACAATTGAAACTCAATGAAACACTTCGACGACTGAAAGTTATGAAACACCGAGAGCACAGGGAATTGCAAATTAAAATGCAAGTGATTGAAAATGAGAGAGAGAAAGAGATCACCTGAAAGTTGGAAGCCAACCAACACTATAAAAAATTAAAAACAAAAGAGAAAGGCACAGATGAATTCTCTCGACATGAAATAAAACGCACGCTAGCATCACACACAGACTTTGAACAAACTTATTAAAATGGTTTGTTTTTATGATTCTTTTCTCAAACTTAGTTCATATCATAATACGAATGAGTGAAAATTCATTAATTCGTTGGAGGGTAGCAAGGCTATCATCTTAAATTGATATATCACTCAGTCACTTGCAAGTGGTAGTAACGGGAACATTAATAAAGTGAATTTTACAATATACTTCCTAAAGGGTTGACCCCCACGCTTACACTCATCAAGTCAGTTTGATCCTTTGAACACATGGTTGGAGGAGCACTGTGCAGTGGTAACTGATGCTCTGGTTCCTCAATTCGGATCAATAGTGACGTTCCATTGAATAAGCAACTCGCACGCATTGGGGTAATTAGAAAAACGATTATACGAAAAAAACCTAAATGATTCGGGAACAAAGTAGATGATGAAATAATAGAAGGCATGTGACATGCACATGGAACGTGACAAGACAAAGTACGTGACACGCCCCTGACGGTGAAATGTACCGGACACCCGACACATACAGAGCACGTTACTTCCAAGAAAAACGTGGCACGAGCTACCTAACAACAGTGTTCACCTAATGTTGAGGTGATATCACCGTTCAATAATAAACAGTGAGTTGCCTCTTCGCAATCGGAGTGAACTTATTGCGGATTGCCGACGCCTCTCCTGTGCACGTCCCGATGCCTCAACTTCTCGCTGCGGCTTACTGAACCGACGCAGAGCAACATCACCGACCTACGGTTTAAAATACGTGTGAGCATTTAGGCATCGTGTGTCATTTCTTTTACTGCATCTCATTAAATTTGACGTAAAGTAGTCAATCAGGCTTGGTTTTAACTGCTAGCATCCTATTCACGAAACTTTCAACCGAGAACGTAATGAGTCAGCTCACATTAGTTACCAAAGTTATAACCAGGGTTGCGGAGTCGTAGGAATAAATTTACGACTCCGACTCCGACTCCGACTCCGACTCCGACTCCACCTTTTCAGAATTTTGCGACTCCGACTCCGACTCCGACTCCACCTTTCCAGAATTTTGCGACTCCGACTCCAACAACGACTCCACCTAATCACAATTTTGTGAATCCAACTCCACCTATTCACAATTTGTAAGATGAATATTACTGCTTGCAGGTTTTGCAACCTGTACGTATGGTTATTATGATCTTTATTTACGAACGACTTTTAAATGGGCAATAAAATCTTAAAAGTCAAAATTTACTATTATACATCTACTAGTGTACATGATTCTTCAAAAAGACAGGATTCGATAGCTTTCTTTAAAAAATTCCCAAGATATAGATGACAAACAATTAAATCCACCCTAATAGTACCCGCGATTAAAATATTTTTGTTCTTGTGTAGTGGTGAAACTCTTATCACTGATACGGTCAATTAGCATCCTTATGAACGTCACAGACGTGCACACCAACCAAGCAACAACTGTGTTTTATGTATCAAATTATTATTAGCAAAGAAATTCTCAACAAATTTGTCATACCTTTTTCCCACGATAAGCTGCATTTTCTCAACAATGGATTCAATTTTCAAGCAAAATTTTTTACTTATGAACAAAAGTGAGCAGATGTTAGGTTTTTCACATCATTTGAATGGTATTTATGATACCATCCAATCAAGCTGATTCCCATTGTATTAATTAACATAGGCGAAATTGAATACAAAAACACATACTTATTTATAAATTGATGGAGACACCTAGCGTTTCAATATAAATATATAGTTTTTTGTGAGGACAAATTTCCACGGTAGGTTGAAAACTCAAAATAAATCACTTTTCACGAATGATTAAATGCCTACAACTCCTTAGTTTTAGAGTCGTGAGGACTTAAAGAAACTTTGAAACCTGAAGTATGAAACCACGTGCGCGCCAAAGTTAGCGCTACCTTTTTCACTTCAAATTAATCCAAGTCAAGTTTGTTTTAATCCAAGTCAAGTTCGAATAAATCCAACTCAATTTCGAATTAATCCAAGTCAAGTTCAAATAATTCTCAGTCAAGTTCAATTTGATCCAAGTCATTTTCAAATTAATCAAACTTTAAGTTGAGTTAAGAATTGACACAATCACTCATTAATTAGAGCGTTCTTTGCATTAGATATGTTTCTATTGGTTGTGATAAGAAAGACAATCATTTTTACTTTTAGCAAGGAATACACAAAACTTTCGCCTGTGTTACAATTTAAAGACAAGCTGTCATAAAATGTTCTAAGTACCCAGCATCAGGAGGTAGAGTGTAATTCAGATATTTGAGCAGCGTAAAAGATACCAGTCAAATATATAACACAACCAGTTCACTTTGTATTGTGCTACTCATTGAAGTTATTTTAAATTCTGCATTAATGTTAGTATGCATTCATTCAAATATTTATGTTCAAAATGCAATTTTATGTTACACATAGCAGTGTCGGGTATGTTTTCACTCTCATTTAGAGATTTACACATTTGAAATTTCATTTTATCCCATGTTTGAAATCATATACATGCAAATACATAAGAGGACTATTGGGCGTTATGTTGATTTAATCTTAAAAAGAAATATACAAACGCGATTCACTGAGCACTTATATACGATTCCGGTTGAATACAATAGATAGGAGTAGATTACACAGATACATTCCTGCATTAACAATAAAAATGTCGCCATCCCTTCAAATTAATAGGCCAAGGCAAATATATCATCTCTGTCGATGAGATAAATTGTAACTTCTTTTTACGAAAATCGTTTGGACGAGCGAAAAAGGACTTTGTTGCTATATTTTTTATGGAAAAAATCTACATATCGTTCAATGATAATCTTATTTAGTAGCATGTATGTATGATTTGATACATGTGATAAAATGAAATTTCACGCATATAAATCTCCATTTGAGTGTAAATAATTCCTCGATACTACTATGTAATGTGTAACTTAAAATTACCTTTTGAACATAAAAATTTGAACGGATGCAAACTGCCATAAATGTAGAATGTCAAAAGAACTTTAGTGAGTAGTATAATCAAAAGTTTTTATAATTGACTTGTATCTTTTACGCCGCTCAAAGATCTGAATCACACTCTGCCGCCTGATGCTGGATACTTAGCACATTTTACGACAGCTTGTCTTTAGATTGCAACACCGGACAGCGGCGGAAATTTTATGTATTCCTTGCTGAAAAGAAAAACGATTGTCTTGCTCATTACATAAAATAAAGACATATTTAATACAAAAAACACTCAAATTAACGAGTGAATACGTCAATTCTTAACTTAACTTAGGATTGCTTTAATTTGAATTTGACTGGGATTAAATTGATCTTGACTTGGATTAAATTGACCTTACTTAGATTAATTTGAGGTGAAAAAGGTGAAGTCTTCATGGGTGAAAATGTAAAAAAGGTGAAGTCTTGAAGTTCCTACTCCACTAAAACAGGTTTTTGATATTTTTAAAATGAGAACTGCAAGCATTTTACGGTTAGGAAAAGTATCTGCAGTTTCAAGCTAGTAAGCATTGAATATTGTTTGCACGTTTTAATAATTTAATGAAATAGCTACTAACGTTTATCATTAATGACTTAGTTTTAATTTCCTAACGAACGTTAAAATTGCAAATTTTTCGTAATTGTAAAACGCTTGCAGGTTTTATCGTAAAAATAACATAAAACTGCTTTAGTGCGGTCGGAACTATCAAGACTAGCGTTAACATTGGAGCGCACAAGATCTCCTACTTTGAGTTTTAAAGTTTCTTCAAGTCTTTATAACTCGAAAACTAAGGCGCTTCGGTATTTTATCATTCGTGAAAATCGATTTATTTTGAAATTTTGTAACTGTGATTGAAATTTGTCCGCACAAAAAAAAACACCTTATATACAAAGTGTTGATTATTCTTATCAAATAAAATGCCAAGTGTCTCCTTAAACAATTGAATGAATAAATTTATTTGGGTATTTCCTGTGCATAACTTCTATGTTATTACAATGTTCAATTCAGTACTGAACAATAAAATTAGTTGGTCCGTCTTGGTTGGTTGGTCTGTCCCTTTCACGCTCTGAAAGGATGCTTAATGATCGTATCTGTGAAACGAGTTTCACCAGTGCACAAGCACAAGAATATTTTAATCGTGGCTACTATCAGGATGGATTTATTATTTGTCATCCACATCTGGAAGATTTGTTAAATAAACGACAATATCGAATCACGTCATTTATGGCAGGTCGTATACACATTTACATACACATATACATTACATTCCTGACACGTGTCTTCTGAGTAGGCAAAGTAGGCAGTGCATCCCCTGATGAGCATAGGTAAGTAGCAACAGTTTTTTCTATTCCTGAGTATGCTTCGATTCAACGAAATTACAATAGTTGATTCAATTACCATGCTCAAAATCCCCAAAATTATGCTATATCATTCATGTTGATAAGGTTGGCAAGATTTGCACACCGCCTTTTCTTCTCTTCATCTGCACTATGCAGGGGAACAATGCAAAAAAGGTGACATATTGTTTCTCAAACAATTTTATATCTCGGCTATAATAGGCCAAAGTTGTTCTGCTTTCTTCGCAGGGGCCTGACATTTTCGGAACATTTTGTTTACGAATAAAAGCCACTTTAAGCTTCTCTGTGTGTAATATGATACTGTTTTTTATTCTCGTTTGACTTTTTACCTTGCATTTAACACTTTCTTATTTTAATAAACGCCCATGTTCTTTTCATTATGTATTTTTGGTGCTTTTTGGAACGTTTTCAGCAAGAAAATTTGTACGATCGCATAAATGCAACAATCATTGCAGCAGAGGTTCTGCATTGCTTTCAGTTACAATATGAGTGTAACTAAGCGAAGTATTTAATTGCTAGAGTTGTGATATTATTTTCATTGCAGCTCTTTCATATTGTATTTTATTTTTTCAAGTGTCCCAATACCGATTTTGATTACCTTACAAAATTTCTAAAACATTCTTAAGAAAAGTCATTAATTATATAATGCTGAGAAACAGACACTATTTCAGTTTTTGAAATTGTGAAAACACAGTTATGAAAATTTCCATTTCAGCGTTTGCTTACTTAGAAACTTGGGAGTGATCAGAAGATAAAAATTAAACATGAAAATGAAATGATAAAATACAATATAACTCTTGAAGAACCAAACAAATTTCATGGAACAACTTTAGAAATGAGCAGAATTTTTCATCATTAATGCATGTTAACTTGACCTAAAGACAAGGAGGCAGACAAAATAAAGAAATAAATTTGAAGTACATAGGTACTACATATAGCTGAAAAAATCAAATAATATTAGAGTCATTAACATGAAATAAGATAATTGAATTTTCATTTCCAATAGCCATAACGTAATCTGAAAACTAGAACTCTTTCTGTATTAGACCATAGCTACAGGTTTTTGGCAGACTAGTCATTATCAATATATCATAACCTAGAGACTAGAAATATCTATGATCACAACATAACTTTTGGTTACTGCAAAGACTAGTCATTATCAATCATTACACCAAAGCAGCATCAAAAGAACGACTAGCAAAAATCGTTTTAAGGAATCACTGGTATAGAATATAGACACAGTAAGAGCGTACAGAGTTACCACTCCTTATGTGAGTACAATGTATTACATCAGCTGAGCTGTTCTGCAAGTAACTTGCAACACATTAACTACTAGTTTCTAGATCCTATGTATTAATTGAAGGGGGAATGAGAGAAACAGAAACAAACAGAATGAATTTGCGTTGCTTTCAATTACTAATTCCGGCTTTTTCACTGTAATATATGCATTATTGCTCCAGTACGAAAATTATAACTCGCAATTGTGGGTATCACACATATGTGTGCGAACCCACAATGACCATTGATCGTTTTAAGTGATAGGTATATATACGCGGTTTAGAACCTCGAACAAAATAATAAAAAAAATTGCGTATTTTCGTAGCTTTTCAGTAAAGTATTTTAACTCTGTTTCGTTTACATCCTGTTTTAAACAATTATGAATAATTTTTGCAAAATTTAGAATCGAAGACACCAAAAAATAGCGACTCCAACCTCGACTCCACTACATCTGAATGAACGACTCCGTTTCCGACTCCGACTCCACACACATTCAGAAAAGCGACTCCGACTCCGACTCCACCCTAAAACATGCGACTCCGGCGACTCCGACTACCGACTCCGACTCCGCAACCCTGGTTATAACTCTGACGTAGCTATTTATCTAGCTCATCATTTTCAATTACACAGATCCCAATATTTATAATTCATGGGTACTAAAGAAACACCGTTACTCATTGTAAAATGTACCGTGCTTGGTTGAAATGAAACTTCCCCTCCTTCTTTTGATCGTGCCCAAAATGAGTCACATATTAGTTAACACAACAACAATCTTCTAGTACCATTACTTGCAGATAATCAGTACTGTCAATATAAATCATAGAGTATAACCTAGTTGACTTTATGAGTTTGCCTTTCATTGTGAAATACACTTATTTTTGGAGGTAAAGTTTATCTTTATTGAACAATCGTTTGCCGGTATGGCTTATGTAGAGGTTGATAACTGAAAATGCCTGCTTCCTCCCTCCTTCACATTCATAGGCCGTAGTCACGATGATATCTTCATTTTAAGATGTCAAACATGAACGAAAAGGTGTGATTCAATTCTCACACTTCATTGTAGTTTCATTTGAGTGCACGGTCGCGAATTGCGTCGTTCAAATTATGTTATTTTCTGTCATCAGCTCGGTGCTTATAATCGCTTCTGCTCCTTGGAAGCAATAGAAGGTGTCGTTGGGTCGCCTGTTTGGTCTCGCTGCCTGGGTTCAGAGTTCCCTGCGACCGAGTCTCGGGCACTGTGCGGATCATCAACGCTTAGTTACCTAAAACACTTAACGTTTTAAATGCTCGTTTTGAACATTTAACTAACGTTTAATAACGTTTTGTGTTCTAATAATGTTTTGAACACTTAACTTGATAAACATTGTCTAGTACTGTTCGTAGGTTCATTTTACATTCCTTTTGTTGAATTGTAAATTTGTATGAATGTCGTTCCTAGTTAACATTGTGAATTATTTTTGTTCCTATATTAACGTCACAAACCATTGATAACACTGACAATATCAAATGGAGAAAATACAATTTTGATTTTTGTAAGAAATGTTCCTAATTGTATGTAAATCCCAATAACGAGACCTAGTAAATAGACTTTTGTTCATTGCTGAAATAGTTCATGAAAAATGCCAATTCTACAAATTATGCAACAGTCAGAGTGAAAAGATTATTCTTTCATCATTTCATAGATTATACCAACATATGAGAAATGTTACACACCTTTTTGCTCATGTTTGACCTGTTAAAATGAAGATATAAACGGATGGATCAGAATCACTTACAGTCGTCCATTGATGTTCTTAGTTTCACGACTCGACTCGGCTCTTTTCAAGCTTAATCAGGTATTATATACCTTAAAAAATTAAATTATTTTAGGGGAACTTATGAGTTCTGACTTCTGACCATTTCGTTTCAATTTTTTTGGGAACAATATGGATATGACTGATGATTTGATGATAATTGTGCTAAAAAATTTGTAGCTTGGGTTACTAATATATGAGTCAATATACGCACGATTGAGAAAAAGAGAGGATGTGTTATCACAATCAAGCCTGATGTATACCAATATACGTACGATTGAGAGAAAGTAAGGATGTGTTATCACAATCAAGAGTGATGTACACAATCTTGTTCCCTGGTTTATTAAATGGCTAATGAATGCTGACAACTGGGTTGAGTAGAGAATTATTCCTTAGTTATCCCTTTCCAAAAAGCGATAATCACTGTGTGGCACAGCCAGGATTGCAACTGCCGACTTTTCCATGAAGGAAGCGCGCTTCGAACCATTTAACTAAGGTGACTACAACTATTTCGTAAATTAAATGCTAGCTGCTGAAACCTGACTTATTACTGTACGACAGATTTATGGAGTTTGGAAAAAGAAAAGACACAAGTCACGCATAAGCCGCGACGTATCGGCAATTGCAGGTCAAAGTAGTTGCTCAGCGCCGGTTTGAGCAAATCAGAGCTAGAAGTTGAGGCAGCGGGTCTTGCACAGGAGAAGTGTCGGCATCTCGCAATGAAGTTAATTTCGATTTTGAAGAGGCAATTAATTTTTCATTATTAACTAGGATGTTAGCCCAACAGAAGAGAATCAAATTTGTTGTGTTGCTTGGGTCACGTGCCCCTTGGGTGTCACATACTCAGTTTCTATCACCTGCCTACCATCTTTATTTTATCACCCATAATGCTTTTAAATGTTACATAAAATAGAGTATTTTTGTATTATCGTATTTCTATGCTTTACAATGCGTGGGAGGTGCTTGTTCAACTAACTGGAACTTCACAATTGATTCAAATTGAGGAATCCCAGCTGTCCAGGCATCAGTTACTCGTTCACAGTGCCACCTCCAACCATGAGTTCAAGGCAGCACATGGTCTTAATGAGTGTGAGCGCGGGGGTCAGCCCGTTAGGAAGTATATTGTAAAATTCACTTTATTAATGTGCACGTTGTTACAACTTGCAAGTGATTGAGTGATATGTCAATTGAATACAATAACTTTCCTACCCTCCAACCATTTCATTAAGTTTCCCCTATTCATCTATACTGCGAACAAAAATTAATTAATAGAATAATTATTTTAAATTAGTTTGTTCGAAGTCATTATGTGACACTAGCATGTACTTTATTTCACGTAAAGAGAACACGGTTTTCTACGTTTTTTTGCATTTTCAATTCTTTATACTGATGGTTGTATTAAAATCTTCAGGTCTTCTCTTCCTCTCTTTCATTTTTGTTCATATTTCTCTATGCCCCTCGTTGTCTCATCACTTCCAGTCTTCGATGTCTTTGTTCTTGTTTCAATTCTACGCTCGGTGTAGACAGAGCAGAAATAATTTCTTTGCTCTGTCTCCTGAGTGCGACGAAGTCTCTCAGCATTTCGAGCTCTTCTTTGTAAAATTCTCTCTTCACTCTGACAGGCTCTGTATCTTCGAAGATCCTCAGCTCGAGATGGTCGCTGCGGACTGACATCTTCTGAGTAGCTGCTGCTCTCGCTGCGCAGTCTCTGCAGGTCTGTGGGGGTATATAATGCGAGCAAATTCTAAATGAGTAAATAAAGACAGTATCATGATTACAAATTATTTGTTTTGTCTTTTAAAAGGTGAATCATGCATTATGCCTTCCGGAAAACATGATTATATGCATAGACTTTGATTTCCCGTCAGTTGTGAAAAAGAGAAAGAAAAACAGTTTAATTCCAATAAAGATGATACAAGAACCATCATTGGTTTTTAAAATAACTTCACATAAATATCCTTAGTTGATAAACACTCATGTGTATCGTAACACCCAGGTTAATGGTCGAAACAAATAATTGAGAGAAATGCACAGAAAAATACGTTCGTTTTTTAAGCTTCACATTAACTTCGAAAAAAGAGACAAACATACTCTTACTTATTCTATCGTATTGAAGTGAGAAATGAGAGCAAAACAATTTAGAGGTTGTACACCCTTAATATCTATCACAGCTGCACACCTCCTGCTGCAGGGCTGCATAAAATGACGATATTTTGTCGGAGCAATTTTCTTTATTTTTCAATAATTTTAGTGTGATGATTGATCTAACAAAAGCTTTGAAAATGTTGAAGGTCTTTAAACTTCAACCGCAAACTATTTCTAATGAAATCCAATAGACGTAAATTTTCCTCATTCTACTGACTACAAGAGTTGAGAGGATAAGCAGCCACATTTCCAACACTGTAATAGCGTATAAATTTGATGTTCGAGTCACACAAAACCCTCTGCCTCGACGTCATCTTTGGAACCTTAACGTTCCCGCGCCTTAGTTGGTAGCGTTTTGAGTGAGCCAACTCCAGCCAGCCGCTGCTGTGGTATTTTTGGTGTGCATGGTTTTTCTACAGCAGGATTATTTTATGCAAACGCGGATAACTTTTTAGTGAGAATCCCATCTTGCCTTTTATTCACGGTAAGGAAGAGAGTGTACAAACATTATTTTTCAGACTTCTATTTAATCGTTTCGAAAATTTACTTTATTTCTTCATACTTCCCACACGCCGCAAGGTCACTCGGAAAAAAGGCATTCTTAATGACATTGTGGCAACCTACAATCGAACATATGAAATGTATTTTGTTTCACGCACGATTTACCAATGCAAATCATTTATCATGCCTCTAAGAGGAAACGCAATAGACTTTGACCGGAACGCAGCATTGTGGGCCAGGTCCTTAGGGCGCTGGAACCGTCGCAATGCTCATTTCGACATCAGCTGTTGAACATTCAGCATTCCACCATGGAGCACGATGCTTCAGTGAACCGTCTCGAAATAGTGCCATTTTAGCGCTGTAAGCTGTGTGCAATATTCCAGTGAACTGGTCAACCAACTCATCTACGCTGTAGATATCATCGGGTTCTCTTATTGGTAATGAAGTCTCAATGCATTTCCAATCAGCTGTTTTATTCCAAGATTTACTTTCAAGAAGACGGTTGAGTAGTGATCACTACGACAGGGATCTCTACACTCTATATAGGTATGAAGCAACCTAATAGTATTGCCCCTGAATATACGAGTTATTTATAATTAAAGAAAATTCCCTCCGGTTCTTCATTCTTCCTTGCCAATGGGGTAAATATAGCTTTTCATTGTGTATGCAAGCGAGTTGGTTGACACCTTAACCATGGCTTTGACCTTAATCTCATTGACCAGTCTAGAAAAATCGTACTGTCCAAAATATTTCAGTTTCAACATCCATCGATGTCTGCAACACTGCTGATAAAAACTGCATTCGCGCCTTGACGAGAGCATCGGGTGTATCGAGTGTGGCTGTGCTGGTTGACACAGCCCTGTTTGTGATGCTTCGCCACCTGGGTTCCTCGTGGATTGAAGTTTTAAAGTGCCTCTCGTCAGGGATGGAAAATTTTCCTTAATTCCCCTCTAGGCAGACCTGTAGTACAGACTTCAAAGTGGCATCGATGACTCGCAACACAACGCTTGACACATGGACTGCCGCGGAAGGGCTGGTGGTGAAGGTAGGTCGCAAGTTCGCTGGGAGATGGGTTCTTTGACCTTTTGTCGCTAGTATTCACGATTCCATACAGAGCTGACGTCCATGACATGGAATGGCAACTTGGGTGAAAAGATCTAATAGCAATGTGTTGTTCGAACTGAGATATTTAGATTACTGAGCTATTTGTAGATTACGATTGAGAGCTTTAGGCTGGGTTATGTTAATATCAATCGCAGTGCAATTTTGCTAAGCTTTATGGCAGTTTTGCATTAGCAGTTAAGATGTATCACCGCGTTTTGTTACGCATCTATAAATGCAGATAAAATGTCCCTACAAGCGCACGATGAATACAGCACTCGATCAGTCCCCCTCCTCAGTGCACTATCGCTCGTAGAAGCATAATGACGACAAAACGTTATCTCCTTCGCGGCTCACAATCTCAATTATACAGGTGGTACCCACCATAAAAATTCATACGTCAATACGGCAATATAATGCTGGGAGGCCTAAGTACCACATTATTTTAGAGACTATGTAAATGAAACTGATGACCTGTACTTGATGGTGATGTCAGAGTTCAAACTTGGATAACTAATGTGAGATGACTTATTGCGTTCACGGTTGAATGTTGCGTGAGTAAAATGTACTCTCTGACTTATTCCTGTAAGACAGATTTATGGAGGTGTGGTAAAAGAAGTGAACACAAGTTGCCCAAATGCCTATACGTATTGGAAACCGTAGGTAAAAGATGTTGCTCAGCCTCACCCGTGCAAGTCCCGGTGCCTCAACTTCTCGTTCTAGCTTCCTCGAACCGGCGCAGAGCAACATCTCTTACATACGGTTTCCAATACGTAAGGGCATTTGGGCAACTTGTGTCACTTCTTTTACCACACCTCCATAAATTCGCCGCACAGTTACAAGTCAGGCTTCATGAGCGTACATTTTACTCACGCAGCATTCAACCGTGAACATAATAAGTCAACTCACATTAGTTACCCAAGTTACAACTCAGACATCACCATCAAGTACAGATCATCAGTTTTATTGATATAGTTTCTAAAAAAATAAATTAAGGGTTAAAGCATTATTTCACATTACTGGTGTATAAAATTTTGAAGGTGTAAGCCACTTGTACTGTTCAGTGAGATTATGCGTCGGAGAGGAAATAACGAATTGTAATCACGTTACTATTACAAATGATAGCGCATTGAGGAGCGGAATTCACGAGTGCTGTACTCATCGTGCTCATGTAGAGAATTTATGTCTGCATTTATAGATGCGTAAAATAGGCCGCGGTGCTACGCGCTTCATCTTAACTGAAAATGACAAATTGCCAAAAAACTCGGCAAAATTTAATTGCGACTGTTATTAACATAACCCCGCCTAAAGCTCTCAATCATAATATACATATAGCTCAGTATTTGAAACCTCCCAACTCGAACATAACCTTGGAAATCTTTTCATACAAGTTGCCATTCCAAGTCATGGTCTCAGCTCTACATGGAATCGTGAATCTCCCCATCGTGAATACTAGCGACAAAAGTTCAAAGTACCCATCGTCCAGTGAGCTTTCGACCCACCTTCACCACCAGCCCTTCCACGGCAGTCCAAGCGTCACGCGTTGCGTTGCGAGTCTCCGATGCCATCTTGAAGTCTGTGCCACATGTCCGCCTAGAGGGAAATTAAGGAAAAATATTCATACATAACTAAAAGCACTTTAAAACTTCAATACACTAGGAACAAAGGCGGCGTAGCATCACTAATAGGGCGGCGTCAACCAGCACAGCCACGCTCGATACACCCGATGCTCTCGTCAAGCCGCGAGTGCCGTTTTTATCAGCTGTGTTGTGACATCGATGGATGTTGAAACTGAAATATTGTGGACAGTACGATTTTCCTGGACTTGTCAATAAGATTGAAGGTCAAAGCCATGGTTAAGGTGTCGACCAAATCGCTAGCATATACAATGAAAAACTATATATATACCCCATTCGCGAGACTGAAGAACCTTAATGAATTGTATTCATTTAATAATTGGTACATCTAGGAGCGATACAATTAGGTTGTTTTATACCTACATAGAGTGTTATGATCCCTGTCGTAGTGATCATACTCAACCGTCTTTTTGAAAGTAAATCTTGGGATAAAAAAGGTGATTGGAAATGCATTGAGACTTCATTACCAACAAGAAAACCCGATTATGCCTACAGCGTAGATGAGTTGGTTGACCAGCTCACTGGAACATTGCACACATCTTACAGCGCTAAAATGGCACTATTTCGAGACGGTTCACTGAAGCATCGTGCTCCATGGTGGAATGCTGAATGTTCAACAGCTGATATCGAAATGAGCACTGCGACGGTACCAGCTCCCTAAGGACCTGGCCCACAATGCTGCGTTCCGGTCAGAGTCTATTGCGTTTCCTCTTTAGGGCATGATACATGATTTGTATAAGTAAATCTTGCGTGAAAGAAAATACATGTCATGTGTTTGATTATTAGTTGCTACAATGCCGTTACATATACCTTTTTTTCGACTGACCTTGCGGCTTGAGTGAAATATGAAAAGATAAATTAAATTTTGCAAGGGAGTGAATAGAAATCTGCAAAATAATGTCTGTACACTCTCTTCCTTACCGTGAATACGAGGCAAGATGGGTTTCTCACTAAAAAATTCCATATGTATGTAAATCATTCCATTGTAAAAAACCATGAAGCAAAAATATCAAAGCAGCAGCTGGCTGGAGTAGGCTCGCACAGAACGCTACCAACTTAGGCGTGTGAACGTTAGGTTTCAAAAATGACGTCGGCGCAGAGGATTATTTTTGCTCGAACATCAAATTCATACGCTATTACAGTGTTGGAAATGTGGCTGCTTATCCTCTTAACTCCTGTTGGCAGTAGCATGGGCAAAATTTCCATCTATTCGAGTTTATTCGAAATCGTATGTGGTTGGAGTTTAAAAATGTTCAGCATTTTCAATGCGTTTTTCAAAAGATAATCACAAAAATTATTGAAACATACAGAAAATTGCTCCCACAAAAAATCTTCAGTTTGTGCAGTCATGCAGCAGGAGGTGTGCAGCTGTGGTAGATATAAGGGCGTACTGTACACCCTCTAAATTGTTTTGCTCTCATTTCCCCCACTTCAATACTTTAGATTCAGATCAATGCATGTTTTTCTGTCCTTTCTTTTCTAAGTTAATGTGAGGTTTAAACAACAACAAAAGGCACAATGCATGATTCATCTATTAAAAGACAAGAGAAATAATTTTTAAATCATGATACTGTCTTCATGTACTCATTTAAAATTTGCTTTCATTTTAAACCCCCTCAAAGTCGCAGAAACTATTTTTATTTATTTGGTTCTCTTATGGAATACTTTTCAGTGTTTAACTTGTTAAAAAAAATGCTGTTCAGCATCCAGCCAATAAACAAGCACATTCAGTCAATTTTAAGCGCCTACCTATGTAGTTTATGAATGATGCATTTCTTTGGCAAAAAAAAAATTTTTATGCTGGTTCATTGGTCACCCAGCTGAGGTAGAGGTATTGAAAACGTACAGTGTAACTCTAATTTCATTCGTTATGTTCTTTAATGATATTCAATGTGTTCCCTGCAGGTAAATCGTTTCTAGAATGTCTAAAAATTTAAGAGATCTATCAAGAATAACTTACTGTACATATATAATTTAGATGAGCGTTGAAAGGGAACTCTGTGTATTTGAGTTGATATATCTTTATATTAAGGAAAAAAATTAAATATGATATATCTCATTGGTTTATTTGTTGATATATAGATATATCAAGAATAATATACATATAGAGGGTGTTGTGTAATTCGATGCACATATTTTAACTATGTGCAGAAAAACGCAAAATAAAACGATTTTCATTGAGTGACAAAAACCTCGAAACACCTTTGCTTTCGAGAAATGATGACCTGAAATAATTTTAGATTCCCTAATAGGCTCACCAAGCAGTCAAGGAGTAAAATCTAACTTCTTTGGCAGGCTGTTGGCGCGCGCTTCAGGCCATACCTTCGGGAATCTATAATTACTTCAGGTCAGCATTTCTCTAAAACGGAGTTTTGAGTATTATTTCACTCCTGGAAATCGTTTAATTTTGCATTTTTCTGTATATGGTTAAAATATGTGCATTGCGTTGCACAACACCCTGTATATACTGGGTGTCCCACAAAAATATCTCCGACTTTTTAGTTGATTATATCTCCGCATTAAATTAACATATTTGAAATGCATTTTTTTCACAATACAATAAATTTTTTCTTTACAAATTTAAGTTTTGAAAAATCCTTTTATAACCACTTTACAGTGAGCGATTTACTGAAACAGGTGGAAAAACTAATTGTTCAAAGGAAAAGTTTTAAAACAACACTGGTGTTCTTCTTGATTTATCAATACCTACTGTTAAAAATAATTTCATAATGATCTATCCAACATACCACTAAGTATTCAAACCCTCGGAGAGGTTACTTATTTCCTTATTTCATCATTTGAAGACACCTAAAGTGCAGCTCACTAACGATAAAAAAATTTTCATCGTATTGGAATATGAAGTAACGAAAAACTGAGAATGTTAGAAGAGCAATTAATTTTCTTTCTAATTTTTTAACTGTGAGATAAACAGTCTTCTTATCGGGCGAACTCCTTCCCTGGAATTTTTCATTCATTGCTCTTCGAATTTTTTTTACAGTTTTTCGTTGCTTCATATTCCAATACGATGAAAATTCTTTGATCGTTAGTGAGCTGCATTTTAGGTGTCTTCAAATGATGAAATAAGGGAGTAAATAACTTCTCAGAGGGCTAAATACTTGGTACCAGAGATAGGTTCATGGTACCAGAGATAGGCGAAATGACCGATCGGGCGAATGTTTCAAACTTCTAAGTTGTAGTCCAGTTGAATAGTTCCCGAGCAACAAAATGATAAGTATTTTTATTTGGGGCTGGTTCAAGTTTATAAATCAGTAATGCTATTATTATTTGAATATGTATTTTAACATGAAATACAATTTTTGTTTTCGAACAATGGATGGTCTTCTGAAGACCGATGTTCAAATACAAGAATTTAATATCGCGTTATTGAACATTTATCTATGATTGAACCTCAATAGGAATCAGTGCGAGCATCGTACATTACGTAAGGTTTTACGAAGACTTTGCGTTGATGTCTAGCGAAGCGTTCTTAATATCGATATTTAGTAGTCACTTTGGGATGCGAATTCCTTAACTGAGCCTTTCACGATCCTAAAATTTGAAAGTTTTTCAACGTTTTTGTCGCTCTTTAATGCCGAAAAATCATGATGTGCCCATTTTTTTTAAAGTATCAATAGGTCATTTATAAAAAAAGCTGAAATTCAAAACACAAAACAAGATAAGGAAATTAGACGATTCTTGATTACCAGTTATTTATTTGTAAGGCATGAATTTGTATTAGTAATATTTCCTCCTCAAAAATACCAGTTTTAATGAACTTTTCACAATTAGTATTTTTGGGTAACGATTTGAAATTTTCTCGATCAACTTGTCGTAGCCTTCTTTTCTTTTCTAATCAGTTATACAATTATTCCTACTTCGTCAGTCGTTTCAAGGCTGACCTTCAAATTTACGGTTCATTTCAGCAGGATATATTAAACACAAATCTTAGTACGGCCAAACATTTACTGTTTTAACGAAGGGTGAACACACATATGACAAGAGATTGATGAAACTAGGATGATATCGAGGATGATAAAATAATGGACAATCCCAAAGAACTTAACTTGAAGTACGCAGCGATGGTGACGAATTAAAGGTCTAGTAATTACGTTAAATCGGATATGTCGATATGAAGTTACACAGAGATTACGTAGACTCTCACTCAGAGTGCCGGCTGAGTTTTAAATTAACAAGTCAAAAGGTGGCACTAACAGACCTTTAGAAGAGGAATTCTCGTACTATAATGAATGCTACCTAACAGTCAACCAATGCTTAAATAGCCGCAGGGACTGCTGCTGCTTCTGTAGATTCGTTGAGACGGTTAGCAGCACTCAACCGTCGAAGAGTTCTGAGCACTTTTTCTCTGTCGCCTTCCCAATGCTGATCTTGCTTTTCTCGTTGACTTATTATCAACCGATCGGGCGTAAGGTCCACGAACCGCACTCTTTTGGTGGTGGAATTTCACAGTTTGTACCTAAGTACATAACAACTAATTTAAGAGATTTTCAAACACTGGTTCAAGTTTTCGAAAATCGCGTTGTGGATTTATTTCAAATTAATTCTAGTAGAAGTTCTCTTCAAAACGCTCAAGGCATTCGATGCAGCACCAGCATCTCACACCGAGTTTCCAGTCTCTCATTGGCTAACCAAAAGTTCGCAAGTGACGCTTTCAGTTCGGGACTCTCAGGTATCCCCCACGCCGCCGTCTCCAGCGCTAAACTTGCCTTGGAAATTGCTGGATTATTTCCGCCTGGCTTGCCCTGCAGAAGCGTGGCCCGAGTATGAGTGTGGAGGCCAATACATACGTCAATTTCTTATTTATCTCGTTTTGGCGAATTTTTCGAGTGATTACTCTAGCACGGAGTTTAATACTGTACCTGCGTCTATTTGTCCTTATCTATGACGCTTTGGAGTAATTTTTCCAGTTGATGGTAACTATGGAGAATATCGCCATTAAGTTTTTCAGTACTATTCGGGAATTAGAAACGTCCGCGGTCTGATTTGTAACATTTTTGATCTTCCGGTTAGACACTTGAGCTATCATAAGAAAATTTATTCTAAGGTTCTTAGTTAATAGAACTTAAGAGCAAAAATATTGAGATTAAGTTTACGAGACGTGTTTTCCGAATGCATCAGAAGCAACACGAACGAAAAAAAAGAAGAAAAATGGCACGTCGAGAAGAGGAGACAGCTTACTAAGAGATGAGACCATAACTCAACAACCGAAGACAACTAAAGCTGTCATTGTATATCAAGTTTATTGTAGGGTTCTGTAGTTTGACCATCGATACAAAGGTCAATTACGTTGTTGAATGAATGATTTTAAATTGTTTTTAAATGCAGGAAAGCTTGGATTGGTCCGGCAATGACCCCTGTTACCGTGCTGGTGAATGCTGCTTGAATATAGTTTGCTGCATACATCCTGTTACCAGCGTATACGTAGTGTATCCAACATGCGTAGGTAACACTACAGCTGGCCTCAGTGCATTTTTAGGGCTACACAACTATACTCCCTCGGATGCTCTGACGTTTTTGATCGCGTTGAACAATATGAAACCGTCTTAAAGTAGTTTCAAAAATGGTAGAAAGGCAATTGTATTATTACGAATTTAGGGCACAATTAGAGAAACATCATGATAACCCAAGTACTGATTTATCTCCTATGACTCTAATGCCTTTGACGCAATATTGCATATTCTGTTATACATGTGATGAACTTGTTAGTTGTTTACAGTACAGTGATGTGGAGCAATTCCCGTTTCCCTACAATGTTTCATTTCAAGATTTTACGCCTTGCAGTACTGTTCTCTTACGGACGGTATCAGTGTAAATTTCATTTTCAAGAAAAAGTTGAATCTCCTCGAGGCTCCGGCGGTGTTTTCACCGTCGAATGCGTAGCAACTCTGACAAACATCAGATACAGTAAAGGAAACATCTTCGTTGATCACTATATTTTCACAGTTTTGTGCTAGAAATATTTTCACAGCTGCTTAACCTGAGGAAAGGAAGCTCATGAATGAGGAGCAAGCTCAGACAACAAGTGAAGTTTCTCACTCACCTCTTCTACTCTGTTCTCTTCGTCTTATCTTCTATTTTCAAGAAGAGTCTCAGGAAAAGGTGAAAAATTTTACCTCTTCAGATTACACTTCTCGTTTTCCGCTCTTTGGGTCGGGAAAATGGGAAAAAATTTCTGCGATTTGATTGTATTGATAGAGGGATCAATAGAGATGTCCCCCCTATAAAATGACTCTTTAAAACAGGCTTTTGTAAAAAATGAAATTCAAGTGTTAGGGATAACTGATTTCCTATGCTGGTACGCATTAAGTGTCATTTTTTTAATATGTTTAGAAATAAAACGCATAAAAAGTAATTAGTGACGGTCAATAGGGTCAAAAATATTAAAATTTAAAATTTTCCTAAAATATAATTTCAAAAAAGGTTTCAACTCAACGAAAGTTTATTTCGATGAAAATGCAAGAGGTAGACAAACTGAAGAAATGGTCTCATTATGGATTGTATTTACTCAATCAGATCATTTGTATATAATATTCAAAAAGAGTGATATTAATTGGATGTGAACACTTTATGCCTAAAATTATTAAGTACTACAAATACTGACAAGCAGGTTTTGGCATCTCAGTTCAACATTTTGATGTAATAAATGCAACCTACGTCAGGGCTGCGTACACCTTTAATTCACGAATAGTTCTTAGAAGAATTCATGGTAACATATTATGTGGTTAGTCAACTAGAGAAATTACTCCGAAGCGTGATGGATAAGGACAAATTGACGCATGTATTAAACTCCGTACTCGAGTTAAAAATACTTCAAAACGTCAAAAATATGAAGAATTTGACGTATGTATTAGCCTCAGTTTTCATGTTCGGGCCACACTTGCGCAAGGCACGCTAGATATAAATCCTGCAATTTACGGCAAGGTTTGCGCTGGAGAGGGCGACATGGGGAACACGAGGGAGTCCAGAACTGGAGGCGTCACTTGCGCGCTTTCGGTTGGCTGATGAGACTGGAAACTCGGTGTGAGGAACTGCACCGAATGAGCTGTGCGTTCTGGAATGGAGAACTTCTAGTGGAATTAATTTAAAATAATTGCACAAAGCGATTTTGACAATTTTACCTAGTGATTAAATACATTGTTACCCTGATATATTCTAGTCTCTTAGCCGAATAAATTTAAATTAGTTACCCAAATAATATTATTTGCAAAGGTTATTCGAAAAAAACAATATTTTCGTGCGTTATATGTAACTGTTATTATAAACCTATATTTGTTGATTAAATAGTTTTCAAAATAATTTCTTAGTCGATCATTATCTACTTTATTAAAAATTTTGATTTTTTCTAAATTTGACATATTAATAATTCTTAAAAAAAAATAGACTTCATAATTTGTCTTTCAAGTTTGTGACATATACGTAGAAAAGATTTTAATATTTTGGGGCCGTGAGAGGCTTAACGAAGGATGTGGCCGAAAGGCATCTGAACCGCGGAGATGACTCTCGGTAGTAATTTGGTCATAATCGAATCATTTTCTACTTACGCGGGTAACCCAATCCGTTCATCACGATCCTAGTGGGACACATGTGTTCCACTAGGTTAGTTGCTCATTCACGTACCGGTACAAATAAATGACATATCATCTCTTTCGCAGCCTTTAAAAAGCACACCAGGTGAATTGTTATTGTGTAATTGCATTTTTCATATATCTTAGGCCGCCGTCACACAGCGCCCAAATGGTAACGTTTCGTCATAATCATCTACAAACAAACAAACATCGGCATCTACGGATGCTTTATTTCCAATTCAAGCCTGATCCATATCACCTTGTACATTGGTTTTTCAAATGCATTATTACTAACACCAGGACGCCATGACACTTTCCCCCGGTCAAGACCGGTACCTATTTCAGACACCCATGTAGAGTGGCGTATTGTGCTTAGAATATTTTCTCCTATACCCAAGGGAGAAAATCGTCACCAGCGCCGGGACTCGAACCCTCGTTGCCCTCACGAAGGCAGGTCCTAAAGCCACACGGCTACGACGAGACGAGCTACAGTCAGCGGTACTACTCGGTCTGTCTAGCGCCACGGAACCGTCAGATTTTCAGCCTTAGTTTGGGACCAGTTTGGTCAAACTAAGGCTGAAATCTGTTTGTTTCGTGGCGATAGACCGACCGAGTAGTGCCGCTGACTGTAGGTGATTATGATGAAACGTTTCCATTTGGTTTCCGTGTAACGGCGGCCTAATTAGGAAGGTGAAAATTATTCGAGCAGTTTAAATCGATTACTCGACTCTGCATCTTACAACCTAACCAAATTAACCAGGAAAACGCGGTGAACGTGTTTCCAAAAGCGATATTGGATATTGTAGTCAGAAGACGTAACCCACTAGTATTAAATTAAGGAATGGATTCACCCAAGCTGCTTGTGAGAAATTCATCAATGCCAATAAAACTGTTCTCTCCAATATAGTTATAAAAGGTACTATTAATATGGATAAAAATTTTTTTTTTGTTTATGAGTGAAAATTTTCATCCTATGAGGTTGATTTTAATTTCGTTCATCATTTTTGTGGCAGGTTTATTAACTGAGTAATAGCAATTATATCCAATTGTACACTATAGAAAATTAGGATTTTATCCTCTCATGAAGTAAGTAAACTTAAATGAGAAATTGTGCTGGTCTTTTTCCTAAAATTACTTTGAAAAAACAAACCCAAATTTTTGTTCTTAATCCTCCTAATTTAAGGTGTTAGATTTAAAAATTTTTGAGTTCTCTGTAAACTGTATTTACTTGAATTGAAATTTAATGAGGAAATATAATCTTGGTAAATATATGAAGTGTTGGAGAAACTGTTGCACCTATGGGGGTTAACTGTTGTAACTATAGGTGAATAATGTAAGGCAACAAGTGGAAATATAGGTAAGCATTAATTTTGTTCAAATAGTATATAAATATGTATTTTTTGTTCTTGACTTTTTTACCGCATTGCTGTGTTTTTTTGATGTCTCATTTTTTCATTTTCTGTCTTTTCATGAAGTTCTTCCAATTTGGCCATTTCATACGCAGGGTGTTGTAGTACACCTTATTGAAAGGTTCCTAATTTAATTCCATAGTAAATGTCCTTTTCTCTTTCTTCTCTTTGAAACAACTGGGTTGTGATCGAGAAAGCCTCTATCGACTTCTGTTCTAATCTTGTAATCCTATCAACCTACAATATTTATCACGTAAAACAAATTATAAATCTTGTGTAAATCTAACGAAACATACAGTAAAAATTAGGCTTTTACTTTTGATATATATTTTTTGGAAACCGCATACTGTATTTATCACTACAATGTTCTTTTCAGAGAAGGCGTTAATTCATATTTTTCATTGTAAATAATACTGTAAAACTTCCCCTTGGGAAGAACGCTGCAAAAATACAAGATCATGGTTCCGGTTTGCAACAATGACCTTAGTAAGAGCAGATAGATGGCTGTGGGCAGCAAGCTGACAGATACGGAGACTGCGAGATGAGGGTGATCAACAAGAGTGTACTTCTCTCATCCCCTTATGAGGAGTACATTATTGGCAAAAGCCCTGCGTGATATTTTTGGTTCAAATGGATTCCTTCAGTCAATGTGATTTACTTGCAGAATTATTTGACCTTACCACCAAATTTATTTGACACAGAACCTCATGCATTGTGATGCATCTCAACCTCTTTTATCATAAAAATTATCACAACCTTTGCATCTATTGTGAATTTGGAGCTGATGAAATCCACATGCATACGGATCTTAACGTCATTCACGTTTGCCACAACTGCAACATCATCTGCTTTGGCTTCATCACGAATGAAGTCACCTGCTTTTCAAAATAGGAAGAGGGTACTGTTTTTGAAACGACAGGTTGCGTGAGCATCCATATATGTTTTGTAACAATTGCAGAAAAATAATTTATTTGAAGCCAGTGTTCCACGATTATTTTATTAAGAAACATTTGAAAAACTGGGCATCTCGCCGTCGTTAGTTTGTTTTAACTTGAATCAGAATCGTAGGAGAGTTAACTAGTGGTGAGGAAAGACACTCGAGAAAGCAACCAAAGTGAAATTTTTTGCAAAAGATTGATATATAACAAAATTTTAGACCCGTGTAAAAGTTACAGGGAAAACTAGTAAGTGCTGAAGCTGGCAAATGTTTTACGAAATTATCTGAGAATGCTACTACTTCAAATGAACAACCATTTCAATCAATGAAGAACAGCTTTAAAAGTATTTCTTGTATTCAAAAGCAATTGAATGTCGAACGCTTATAAAACTTGTATTTTTTATTTCAAATTCTGGTGTGAACTTTGTTTTCTGCGTGAGTAAAAGCGAATTCAATTCCTTAATTTACCACGAAAAATAACAAAATTTGGAAAATTTGTTTTTAAAATAATATCAATTAAACCCTTTGACTCGGTTGTGCATTAAGGAAAACCACTTATTTGACCAGAAATTTATGTCAATATCTTATAAAATTTTCATGAAAATCTGTTAGGAAAAGGTGTAATTCCGCAAGTTGAATTTCCAGTATTTCGTTGGGTGAATCACGCTGATAATAACTTTATAACTGCATTTTCTCATTCCCAAGTCATTTCGAGTGAGAAATCAGAAAATTTCTAAAAATTTTTATCTGGCGATTTTTCGTTGAAAAATGTACGAGTATATAGCGATTTTTTTTTCACGGTTTCTATGTTTCCACAAGCAATGAAATTTTTTGACTTCAATACTCGGTTATACAGCACATGAGGAAAAACCACTTGTTTGACCAGAAATTCTTATAAATACCTTAAGAAAAATTGTAAATTATGAAACGAAAATTTATAAATCCGAAAGTTGAACTTCGTTTTTTCCTTGGGCGAATCAGGCTGGGAATAACTTTGAAACCACGTCTTCCAATTCCCGAGTAATTTTCAGTGAGAACTAAAGTGGATAGTAGCGGTGTCAACAATGCCGTCAAGTGTACAGTTAAAATTGAAGACGTCACAAAAGTCGCGACAACCATCAGGTTAATTAAAAAAGTAAGCCAGCACTGAAGTAACTCTGATGCGCTCTATCAGAAAGACGAGTTCTGTCTCATGATACATTCAACGAGTGCTGCATCTCGTTACTATGCTCGCCGGAATCTATTCCAATTAAGGATTCCAGCGGAGTTAAGGTTGAACTAAGATCCTCTACACTCCTGATGCTAAGAGCTGTCTAGACGAGATTTCGAATGATTCATCTAATAACATGCCAGAACAAGAAGTAGAACCCCAAGTGTTAAACTTATTAAACCCCAAGTGTTAAACAGACCAAGAAGTAGAACCCCAAGTGTTAAACTTATTAGATTCTGACCTATTCCTACTGAAAGGTACCGACCTGCATTCTGAAGCTTCGAATAAAAATCTCGGATATTCAGTCTCTCCTATAGCAGAAGTATCGGTTCCACATCTTCCTAAAGCTGTATATTTACATCAAAAACACACCTCTACGCTGAGACACCAGGTCTGCGTTCACGGTCAACTGTGCACCTTCAGCTAAGCCGAAATCGAACATTTTTGCATAGTGACACTAGCATTGCTGAAAAAATATTTAAAGATAACATTTCATCGGAGCGTTGGGAAGTAACATAATCAAGGAAAAGCCAGATCGCTCTTCTGAAATGTGAAAATTTGACTTTCATCAAGTTTCTACTATATTATATTACTTGTAGGGTATACGACTTATTTAACAGCGAAGCTATATTTTTTGCTCTCCCAAATTTTTGGCTTATTAAAAAAAAATTTGCCCTTTCTTCTTGGTTTGCTTCTGCTTCGTCGATTCGTCTTTCCAATTTACAGGAATTTTCTGCTACTTGTTCTAGATAATTTCATTTACGGTCGTAGTTAAACAGTTGAATACAGTAGTTCAAATCACTCATACAATTAAGCACTCCCAGTGAGCGGAACTTCTCATTAGGGATTTAGGATTCCTGATTTCAAACCTGAACTCTAAACCAATTTCCTGCGAAGTGACCCACCGGTGGTCACTTAGGTGATTTTCATAATGCTGTTGACCTACCTGCAGTCACTAACTCATTTTTTATTAATACTTAATGAAAGCTAAATAAACGTCCGATCCAGTTAATGTTTGCTATTTTCGAAGTTGATTACCACAATTGACTTTAAATTTGAATTAAATATTGAACTTCAGTTCAATATATCGCAGTTAACGTGGTAAAGCCTGGATGGGTAAATTGGCGTGCATAATCCGTTATTATGCAATGTTATGATCACCCTACCTGGTTCTTCACAAGTTCACAGTAGCACGAGCTAACGCTTGATGATGATGGCTCGAATTTCATCCCCCGCTGCACTCGGAGTTTGGTCAGTGCTGAAGTTACACTACAGAACATGACACAGATCGGAATCCTTCGTACATTGTATGTATCAAGTGTATTGGCCGCGCATCATGAGAAAGCAGGTTATGCGTTTTGTTGCAGGGAATTCCCCAGAGATCGGCAATTTAGGCAAATTAGTACATGATGAGGGTGGAACACAGTGGCAGTCATTCTATACGTTAACGATTCTGTAGACTGTAGATCAAATACAGCACCGCATTTACTCAAAACCGTCGTTTCGCGAGTACAAAACACAAAAGCAGTTTCCTCAGCAGCCACGCGCATCAGGCCACCATCACGCGCGTGACAGCAACGCTGAATTACAGGAGGTATCCAACCCACTCGGAAGACGTCAAAAACGCAGGATTATGAATGTTAAACCACAGTAAGGTAAAGATTTTAATTCTGAATGTAATTATTAGCAAATGATGCAACGTGAGCTAGATCTCCTACACTGAAATTTCTCTATTTCATATTTTCTCATTGTTGAAGACCTAAGGAACGCTTCGAACGAGTATCAACAGCATTCGTAACGCGCTTCTACGGACTACAAACTCAAGGAGAGGCTTCAAAAATTAAGATAATTTTTATAATGAGAAGAAATTATTCAAGCACTTTCAGCTTCCGTGGTTTGTGAAAAAGAGTAGTATTAATATGTAATTTATGTTCACCCACGAATCATTTCTGTCTGATCTCATTTTAATCAAACGTAGGAAGAAGAGTTCAGACTATCCTTCGGTTCACTGACGTTGAGCTAACACTCAATTTTACATACCTCCCAGGCAAAAAGGCTGCCGTTATAGCGATGGGAAAAGTTCCAAGTGCCTTCTACCTCTGAAGCTGGATTTACTCAACACGAGTATCCTGCGTGACTTAATGAAAAAACACACATACCCTAAGTGTTAAAGTGGTTTTCTATATTTACAAACGAATGATACAGCCAGCATGATGAGAATAGACATTCGTGTCGTTTATGCACTGCAGGTAATCAAAGCACAACTATTTGCTGATAATTCTACCGGCTCTGCCACCAATTACGTAAAAATCGAGTTAATGCCTTGATTTTCATTAACTGCTTCAATTATTGAAATAAATAAATTTACACTTATATCAGCCTACGACTGGAAGTTTTTTTCGAGTAAGCAATGAGTAGCAGTTCTGAATGGTGAGTGTCGCAAGATGTCGCCATGTATTCATCTTTCATGGCAGCTGAGAGCTAACTTAGAATAAAAACAGCATTTGATGCCGCTGTCGGGAAATAACTATTCCGTTCATGCTACTTCTCCACCAAAAAATAGTAAAAGTTAACATCACGATCGTCATACTTTTTTCCACATATCATTTATGTCTTCACTATCAACTGACAAAGGTATTTTATGTTGAAGCTTCTTTACGACTCTTAAAGACGTCTACAGGAATTAGGTAAAATCGCAATGCAGAATGTTCATGTGGTCTGACGTATCGCTAAATCGATTAACTGAGCCAGCTATTTGAAAAGGGACAGGTGTTTTAGTTCTGCTCTGATAACTTCATGAACACGAATCTCGTCATAAATTTGAAACTTAATAACAATGTTCGTTGCATCGACGCATATCATCAGACAATTCAAGTCCATTAGATCAGGTTCTAGTTAAAAAGGAGTACGCTTCGCTTGGAAAAATCTCTCTGAACTAAGCTAACTTTTCGACCCTGACTGTACCACAACGTACCTAGAAACAGCAGTTTTTGTCGCTGCGAGAGCTCTACCAAAATGATTGCCAATTCTTAAAGACGCTAACTGTACTTTAGCCGTTTTGTATGCCATGGTCATGGCTCATACCGTTGACTGACTCGACGGTCGAACTCGTGGTCTCGTACAACTTCGTTCATTTCACCACTGGGTCCACTGCAATCATTCAACATTGGACGTCACAAAGCCACGATAACAATTTTCTAATCATTCTTTCCAGAAGTATCCAACTCCTACTGAGCGAGTCAATTGCGAAGTTATATATAATTGTTTATTATGAAGTTAATTATTAAACGGTTGGTGAATTTAATATCAGGCTTCTGCCTTTACGATCATAAGTAGCTAATATTTAGTGTTATCGATAGAATTCAATCTAAAGTTTAATACGTAGAGCGTTCCCATTCGCAGCCTGTTGAGGTGTGTAAGAATACTTCCAGCCTGTTTCGGCATTCAAAATCAGCGATGAATCTCTAGAGCGATATTATGCACGTAATAGTGTGAATGGAAACAGTAAATAATCATTAGGAAATGGAAAAAAGGTAATTTGTTTCAAGAAGTAATTTCAGTGTCAAACATGAACATTTTCAGATGGACAGCCCTGAAATAATATATGTAACCCCGGCATAGAAAATCATTGATAAGAATGACTGCTCATCTATCCTTCTTATGAGGAAATTAATTACAAATAAAATTTAAAACGAAAGTGCAGTTTAATAGAGTACGTAGTGTTATCTTTGACAACCACTTTTTGAGCCGAGTCCCTTTAATTTCAGAAACATATCAAGCCAATTACTTGGAACGAGTGTGTTTCTGACTGTCCAAGCAAAAGGAGGCCGCTTCAAAAATTTAGTAAACTGTTAAGAGAGGAGATAGCTGTGGGGGCTTTTTCAAGGAATATATATCACTCAATTATGAGCGTACAGTAGTCCGGTGTAGAAATCGTTATTTCAAAACGAGGTCTATGTAGTTTGGGAAAGAAATTGTGTAGTATAGGAGATTTACAGTTCTATTATATCGATGAGTGCATTTCACGCTGCATGTGGTAAAGTTGATGGCTTCAAGGTACTTTCAAAATACGAGGGCCAAGTTTTTGAAAAAAGTGATCGCAGGCTCGACTAGAGTTGATGGACGCTTCTGTCGCAGTCCCTGTGCCATCACTAATATATTATTTTATTCAAAAAAGTACAGTCGCATGCAGGAATTTTGAAATGCCTAGTAATAATGATCGATTGGTTTCGGCTAAGGCTTCGTTTCTGTACAGCCGAATTTGTCGAGCTCTGTTCACGGAATGAAAGTTGCAAGTGCGCAAAATATGGCGTATTTGAATAAAGCTGATGTCCATCAGTGCATGGTTAAAGATTTGACAAGTGCTATGTTCGTTCGATTTAATAAAGCTGCGGAATTGGTGAACTATTGCCCGGAAGCACCCACATCATCCTCGCACATTTTCGTGTACGTGTGTTGCTGGAGCCGTGTGCTTGTTGGGTGCGTCATGTGCACTGGTCCAGAGTTTATCGCATTGCCAGAAGTGGTTGTATCTTCTAACTATAATGCGTTACCAGATGTCGCAATGCAGTTCGGTTATGCACTTGCTTATAAAAAAGTGCCAGTCGTGATTTGAAAATGGCTTAACAGAGTGCGAACTTACATGTAATATGGAAGGAGTTCAATTACCAGATAGTTTTAATTGTAATTAAATATACTGATATGAGCACCTCAAATTTGTCACTCAAATTTTCTTTGTAAAGAAATTGAAGTCATTTGGCGTAAATATGCATAAAAAGCAGCTTACAGAACGCTTCAGCTCTGGAATACTTTACGTGGATGCGATCGAGAATTCGGTTGTGCAGGTTAATAACAGTTTTTTTGAGTAAGTTAGGTTGTATTGAAGGAGCAGCTATTTGGTTTTGGTAAACTGCTTCGTGAACTAAGCCAATTGTAGGAAGAACGGGGACGTTAGTGAACAGTGACTCCACGTTAAGCGCAGCAATGATTCCTTCCGGACTGGTGGCTCTGATGATTGATAAAACAAATTTGGTTCTAAAATTTACATCCGAGCTTGGAACAATCAATAAAATAAATTTCCTCGATGTCCACATTGAAACCAGAGGTCACCAGTACGAAAAATCCGTCTAACAAACACCCACAAACGCAGGCCTATCGCACGCCAACAGCGAAACTCCTCAACGTTATGAAGATTGCACACCTAAAGCCCCAATCCATCAGCCTTACAAAATATCTTCGTCTTGGCCACTTTCTCATGAGAGCATCGCACAACTGAAAAAAGCATCATTTTAGTTAAGAGCGGTTACTCCTTTTATTCGACAACCTTCTGAAAAACTAACAGCAAAAATTGAACAGCAGCCCCCAGAAAGAACACAACAGGATCTCTCACACAGTATACTACCAAAATCAATATTCATCCACTAACAAAACAGAATACCGTTCACTCAAACAAATTATGAAAAACAATGCAGAATGCAACGCTATTACGAATTTCTGCGACGTACAATCTATTACAGGAGCCATACTATCACCAGCCTAATATCGAAGAACCACAAAAGCAATAGATCTTCAGCTCTGAAGCAAACTAACGTCGTTTATATGTGCAAATGCAACCATTAGGACTGTAAGCCCCACAACCGCTCGTACATTGTCGCACAACCACTACCATTATTAAGGCCCCCTCACACGTACGAATATGTCCGCAGACAATCTGAACTGAATTCGGTCTGACGGTCTCAAGACCCCGCACACGATGCAAACAACACACTTCAAACTTGGCGAAGACTGGCACACACTTCAGTATGCCAGTAGCAGCTAGGTGGAGAGCACGCACCAGAGAGGCGGCTCCAGACGGGGAGTTCGTACAGTTGATGAGATTCGCTTTAATTGAAATGAATTAGAAAAAAAATAAATGTGGAAGCTCGTTCAAAATGCGCTAAAGAATTGTTCCTAAAAAGTAATGAATATACAAATGGGAAAGTGCTCAATGGAGTGCGCAAGGAGGGAGAGAGGCAGAGTACAGGCGTGCACCACCCACGAAGGCTGGATGGACACTGACGTGGTGTCGAGGTTTGCAGTCGGTCGCCCCAAAATTATCAAGCATGGCTCATCTGCCTCATACAGTCTGTGCCAACCCGAAATGAGCGTACAAACTCACGAATTCGGCACCCGTTCAGATATGTCTCCAGACATATTTGCGCGTGTGAGGGGGCCTTTAGATGATTAACAATGCACTTGTCAGACTTGAGCTTGGGAGGCCCTGAAAACAATGAAAACGAATAATATAATAGAACTCTTACTCGGAAATAACTGGTAGGAACACAAAAATATTGCGTCGTGAACCGGAGTACAGCTGACTACAAGTATCCGAAGCTCTATTGATTCAGCAAAGGAAGCCATCGATCAGCAACCAGTGCTATGGAATGCACCGCATTCACAAGCTTTTCTAGTCAACTGTTCTTACAAAGGCATCAGCTTTCGGAGTCTGCCTGCATACCAGTGTTGCCAACCTAGCGGTTTTCCCGCTAGATCTAGCGGTTTTATGATGCATCTAGCGGGATGAAAGTGGCATCTAGCGGCTAGCGGGAAATCTAGCGTATTTTTTGCAGTTTCTAGCTTTTTTCTAGCGGTATTTCTATTTAAGATTTTTTGTTATATAAAATGTATATTTTGTGTTATTCACGAAAAGCTTTGACATTCAGTTCGGTTAAGCGAGCTAGTTCAATCCAGATTTTTTCTCGTTTGGTACGCGTTCAAAGTTGAGCTGCTTGAGCAACC
>JACJUY010002806.1:11597-32294 GCA_014220935.1 Platorchestia sp. MABIK | reverse complement strand
CTTCAATGGACCCAACCCCGAGTTTCAGTACTGATTTGAAACCTGAATCTGATGAATGAAAACGATAAGTTTAAGGCTAATAAATCATTCAATGTATTATACCAACGATATGCCCACGTAAAACAATGAGTATAAACTTCGTTCTTCTTAACAAATGTCTAAAATGTTTAGCGGGAATTTTAGCGGAATGTAACTAAAATCTTGCGGTTTCTAGCGTTTTTTTTAGAATTTTCTGGCGGTTTTTTGTCCAGTGGAGTTGGCAACACTGCTGCATACCCGTCCAGTCGGCAGTCTACCCTCTCCACGCCAGTGTCAAGCCAGCTTCCAGGGTTGGTGCACGCCTGTGCTCTGCCTCCCTCCCTTCTAGTGCACTTCATTACCCAATTTCTAATTTGCAAATTTACTGTGTTTCTAGGAATCGTTCATTAGCCTATTTTGAGCAATCTTTTACATTTTTTCTTACCTTTTATTGCAACTATAGCAAATCCCATCAACTGTACGAACTCGCCGTCTGGAGCCGCCATTCTTGTGCGCACTCTCCACCTGGCTGGTACTGGCATGCAGAAGTGTGTGCCAGTCTGCGTTAAGTTTGAAGTATGTTTTGTTTGCATGGTGTGCAGGGCCTTGAGACCGTCAAACCAAACTCATCTCAGATTGTCTGCCGACATATTTGTACGTGTGAGCGGGGCCAAAGTTGAAAACATGGCAGATTATCGGCGAGTAGAGGGCCCATGCAGCACTTCATGTATTCTGCCAAGATTGGAAATCTGCTCGAATGCAGATTGAATTACCATGCGCGCAATGGTTACCCTAGTTGGCAGGCACATATTCTGGTGCCTTTCACACACTGGGAACAGAGGTGCATCCGGGGTAGCGGCAGCACATAGAAAAAGGCAGACAATTTTTTTTATAAAGCTGCACAATACTAAGCACTCGCAATGAGAGTGACGAATGATGCCGGTGAACTTTGTTTGCCAAGTTTTAAACATTCTCACCCGGAAGTAAACGCTCCATTGCATGTCGAGACGGAGAGGATTTGCTAATTCACCTAGTTCAAACCTGGTCAATTCAGTTCCTTCCGTGCGTTATTGAGGCATGTCAGCATCATCTGGACCTCCCTTTAAGGCTACGGCATTCTGAGCGCCCATTTAGAAGCAGTTCTTTTTCAGCCTGTAGGACGTCATCATCATTGGAATTGCGTTCCTGCATTTCTTCACACCTAATGTCTTGGTCACTTACGTTCTCAAAGTAATCGCACGATTTTTTGCGTGCTAGATCAGTTATCGACAGGGCTGTATCTGCCTTTCGATGATAGATATGAATGCCGCGTTATTAATTATTAAAATTAGCTTCCACATCACTTCTACAATGGCGGCGCACGTCTGCAATCAACTGTAACATATTGCTCAAAATGAAATTGGGAAGGAGGTTGCCGCCGAGCTTTTGATTTACAGAATTTTCATGGAACAGAATTCATTTTACGCTGCAATATCGTCGAAAAAATTCGATGTGCGGTTTTATGGCCTAGATTTCAGATGCACATGAAAAATACCAGCCAGTTTTTCACAACACCTGCCATCTCAATGTCGTTCTTAACTACGAGATAGTAGCTGGGGGTCGTAAAGCATGTATGCTAGCACAGTGCTGACATGTTGCCTCAAATAACTAGTCACTTTAAGTGATGAGTTCATGAACTTGAGGTTCCAGGTGAATTTCGAATTCTTTCACCATCCTGGTTAACTTAAGTCTCATCTTCCTGAAGTAGCTCGAGCACACAACTTGGTTGGTCGCACCTGCAATCGATTTCGAAGGAGGGGCCAAATTCGCTTCCCACGCTTTCTCAACTTCGTGGCCGGTGGCAATGAGCTGTTGCATGCTTATATCATCCAAGTCATTCATATATTTTACAAGGTTTCCAATTTTATCCCCCCTTCCAAAAACGACGCTTGAGGTAGACGGTGGTTACGGGAGAGTTGTCGGCAGCTTCGAAGATTTTTCGCGAAACTCATTTTAGGTTATGTGCACTCGACACATGGTTAAACATTTTATTTGGCACTACCTTCGTAGCACAAATGCTACAGGTCTTCATCTTTTGAAACACTGACTTGGACGTAGTCATTGATTTATCGTTCCTGACTCGAGGAACTTCTACACCTAGCACGATCGGATCGGTGTTACGACCTTTAGTAGCAAATTCGGTTAGCGTGCGATGAACTGTCGTCGGTGCGACCGCAGTTGCGTTCTCTGCTGCCACGCAAGCGAGTCTGACTTCCACTTTATGGACATCTCGTGATGTTTTTTTCCCACAGAGGAGTTTTATCAGCTTAGTCAGATCCTCCTTAGGTTCATTCTTCTCCGTCCCGGAAAGAATCAGTGACTCGTTAGCTACAATGTGTAACACTCGCTCATGTGGCAGAGGTGCCAAGTCGTTTCTCACAAGAGATATTCCAGAAACTGCAGCTTCGTGCCAGCACGCACTGTTGGTTATACTCATGGCGATATCTGAAAACTATCTTCACCTTCAGAGTAGTCTGGAATCCGATTCGTTCACATATACCCTAGCTAGTGGAAATTTTTCGAATACACCTCGAAGTTTTTTTTTATACGAACGATTGCAGCTTTGTAACTGCTGCCCACTGACCGCCTAGGGAGTCTTAAAGAGGTAGGGTAAAAGTTATAATTTTAGGGTAAAAAAAGTCTAAGGAAAGTTTTACATACAATTTTAAAAAAAAGTAATCAATAATGTTTTTAGAGCACACATTTCACTTTCAAATGCAACAAACCGCATTGCTCTAGCATTGTAAACTTCGGAGTAAAACCTCAAAATGTCTTGAAAACTTATATTTCTCAGGAACGCCGATTGAAGTTATAAGTCTACGTAAGAAATGTAACGTAAATTTTTTTCAAAATCAACGGTTGCCAAATTTTAGATCTCGCATTATAATTTCAAATGTAACAAACCGCATAAATGTACCTATAAAATTGGCGGAGAAATATTGTTTGTATTAATATTGTCTTAGTATTAGTTTTCATTAGTATTGAAAACTGACCTTGGACAGGAGCGCGATCGTAGCACGAAAAGCGGGCTGCAGCACAGTCTTCTTTCTGGTATCACATCCCCGCTCGTGATAAGCAATCAACCGAGAAAAACGTTTTACCAAATCTCATATTTCAAATGAACATAATGTGTTCATTATAATAAAATTAACGAGTAAATGATTATGTCAAAAGTAAGAATTGTTTTATCCAAAAGTACAGTTTCAGCTTATCACGGGCTACTAACCACTCAAAGGTGGGGGTATCATTAGGCACCACCTAGCTCATTGTTGTGCGATTCAAAAGAAATTCAAATATAAGGAAACATGCTCATGCAAGTACAATAAAAACATGCACGAAAAGCAAAGGGGAAGCGGAAGAATGAAAAAATAAATAATTACCTGTGTGCTGATGCTCCCTCTCGCTCCTCCCGCCCCAGCCCATCCCTACACCCGGTGCGTGCAAGAATGGGCAGGTGTGATCAAAACGCACCGGGGGCATAGTCGGCAGAAGGCTCCTCCCGCTGAATCTTGTTGCCTATTTTTTTCGGGGTAACTGAATAACTCCGTTTCCTCTTCGTAGTGCATATAGTGAAGAGGCCCATCCTGCTCAACAGAGAGCCTCGAACCCTTCCAAAGTTGTGGATAAGAACGGTGTCCCAGGCGTTGAAGAGTACTCGGTCATATTTCGAGTCCTTCACCTTGAGACACCGCCTCCACAACTTGGAATGAAAGCTCTCGTTGGCATTCTGAGTCCTCTTCGCCATGCACTTCCGAAGCAGAGGAGTAGAGGTTATCTCCAGGTACACCGACAAAATAGACTTACGAAGGTGCTGCGGTAGGTGCGCCAAGAAAAGCTCCTTAGTGGAGTGAGAGGCAGGAACCTCACCCCTCTCCTCGGCCTTCTTCACCCAGCACCAGGAGGCTTCACAATGAGAGTGCCGTGGGGTTGCATCAGAACTAGTCGCATGGTAATACGAAGCCAGGAGTCTGTTCCGGAGGTCATCAACAGTACGGCTAGAAGGGAAATTTCTAATATTTTGGCCGTAATATCCGGCAAGCAAGTCAATAGTTGAATCTGGCAGCCCTTTCTGACCTGTCAATGCCTCGCGGAGAACATGTTTTCCTGCCTTCGTAGTACATGAAATCTTGAAGCTGTCCTTTAGTTAGCGGAGGCGAGTGCCAAATCGCTTGGCGACATGGTTGACGCACTCCTGTATGGTGACGGTGGCACCCTCATAGGGGCCACTCCCATCATTCAATGCCACAACGGCATTGAAAGCTGAAGAGTCACTGTCACCAACAAAAGTAACGTATCGGTAGCCAAGCGCTTCAGATCGCATCCACAACCTTCGAGCAGCCTCAGTCTCCATCGCTCCAGATTTACCGTCGAAATTTTTGGAACATCTATCGTGAGTTGCGTACCAAGCATCAAACTCAGCCGTAGAAAGCTTCGCCTTCTGCTTCGTACACAATTCGCAATAATTGCTGAAAACCTCAAAATCAACAATAAATCCAGTGTTACACTCGACAACAGCGGCAACGCCGATGTGCGAATGATGACCCCTAGTCAACCAAGTCCCGTCGAACGACACGTCGATTAACAGGAGTTTCCTCAACAACACCGGCATAGGTCTGCGCGATGGCGGGAAGCACTTTGGGGCGCATTTCAGCTGCAAATCGCTCCATCACATCCTCCAAATACGCCTTACAATCGTAAAACGTATTCGGGGATATGTCTACTCGAAGCGATAAATTGCACTTGAAATACTCGAATCCAGCGTACCCTGACCCGTCCGTAATAGACGAGTACACCGCACGAACAAGCGACTTGTTCCACTTGCAATGCAAACCAAAGTAATCTGGTACTCGGGATGGAGGATTCTGCAAAGCAGTAATACCGCACCCCAAGCATAATACAGTAATGGAAGGTTCCAAGCAGTTACATTTCATAGAAATATTGTAAAGCTCCCCACACTCATCACAGTCACTATTGATTCGCAGCAAATCGGTCAGCAACGACTGTGTTACGTGAAACATCTCAGCATCTTCTCTAACACATGTCTCGGCTCCTAACAAAGAAAGCCTCCCAGCCAAACCACACCCTCCGAGCATGAATTCATCACAACCTGCTTCATTACTTACTCGACCGGGTGAATAAGGGCCAGCGGATGAAGGTCCGGGGTCACCTGGCACGGACGCGGGCATGGCAACTGGCACAAACGCGGGCATGGCACCTGACACAAACGCGGGCATGGCACCTGACACAAACGCGGGTATGGCACCTGGCACAGACTCGACGTTCGACGACCCAGGGCCGACAGGGTCTCGAATTACATCTACACACGAGCGAGCTTTCTTTGCCCTATTGCTGGCCCGAGCGTTGGCCATTAGTTTTTCTCTCCATGCCGGACATTTCTTAGGTCGTACCATCGCGGCAGTCCGAGCTCGCACTTCCTTCACAACAACGACGCAGCACAGCATTACGTACAACAGCACCTCACGATTGCAGGCGACTAAATGAAGCATATGCATTGATGGCTTCCAGGCTAAGAAGCAGTGTACAGTTGTGCTTTTTATTGTCGAAAAAATTCACCAAAATTGAAAACGTCGGAGCCAACTTCGTACAGCACCGTTACCAACTGTCATTTCAATTAGGTTAGGTTACAATTGAAATCTACACATTATTACACCAAGAAAGACGTACAATTGCGGCTGCGTCGCTTCGACTTCAATTTATCCCTATCTACCTCCAATTTTCCACCTTTTTGGGGGGCTTGGAGCTTGAATACGTTTCTGATATTTTCACAGATGTTCGGGAACATATCTCGGACTCTTTTAGAAGCAAAAAAAAAGGGGAAAATCGTAGTTTTGACTCAAAGTGCACAATATGGATCCCTTAAAAGTTTTTCGTGTGGAGCATTTTCTTCAGTTATTTTGTAATTGTGATACTCGGCGTTGTGAGCCGTAGCGCTTAGGCGAATTTCATCGATTTCTTGCGGTCTTTTGTAGTAGCGTGTCCTTTTCATCAGGTGTTCGAAGATGCCTCTTTACGAAAGAATTTTACACATTTCACGGCTGATTGAGGAACCACGGGAAAAGAGAACGTTCGAATCATTATCAGAATTTGCAGACGACAAATCTGAGTCAGTGGCTGAGTAAACCTTGCCGCCGAAAGAATCGTCGGAACAAGGAATGTCTAGTTCCTTTTACTGTTCCGTCATGAGAACTTCTTCGATTCTTGTCGACATCTTTTTCATACTAGTTGAGCACCACTGTCCACTGGGACCTGGTTGAAAATCAATCGCAACCTTTTACATAGGCTCCTACATGCGAAGCCTTCTCCGAGAGCCAGCAACAGCGCCAGGCTCAACTCCTGCCCATCATAGATTGAAATACAACTGACACCATTTTTAAGCCTCCAATGGCTGTAATATTTTTCACCAGTTAGAGCCAAACATCCTCATGCAATTTTACAAGTACTCACAGCGAAGATAAATGTCTCTGTGAGCTAAAGGCAGCGATTCCACTGGATCGTCATTGCTGCTCTCGCCGTGTGACGCGGGGAGATATCGCACTCGCAATCTCCGCCAGCGGAATGAACAAAGCCCTGCGTTATAAGGACATTTTGTGAACCGTCCGGTGACATGTGAACATGTGAAGCTGCGGTGAACGCCATGTGAACCGTCGTCACCGCAGCTTTTCAAAGTAAAGTAGGACCAACATTCGACTTCAAACCGACCCTGTTCCAGACAGCCTGCATGTAGAAGCGCAAGCTGGAACTGGAGAAGGATTCTCCGTGCGTTGTTAAGAAAAACGTATTTGGAGATCGATGACGGACAAGGCGTGACCTCACATGATCTCTAGATCAGTGTGCAATTGTTGAGTTGATCGTTTATGTGGAGACACGCAGGGCCGTATTTGTAGAGCGTTTTGTGATTTTTCACGTTGATTTCAACGATGCCATCTGGATGTTTTTTAGCTCTAGCAAATTCAAACGGCGTCATGTGGCACATTTCGCCGGCCCGGTTCCCGTTATCGAGCGAAATTTCTAAAGCTAAATATCCGCTCATGAATTTGACGTCACTTTGGTGGTAGGTTTGATACTGGGGGATTGGACGTAAACTGTCTTTTAGCTCATCGTGGAACCCAGAGCCCAGGTAGATCCGGACGTCCTGAGATGATGGCACTTGCTCGGTCTCCCTCTGCTGTCTGCTCCAACCTTCCTTCATGCAGCCTTTCTTCAAGCCTGAAGACAAATTGAGAGCTGTTCTTGTAAGCTCTCGAGATTTGCTGCTGTTAGACTGCGGTCAAGGGGCTCAATTTTGAGGAATTTTATCAAGTGTTGAATGATGTTATGTAACCGTGTAAGGTCTTGTTCAGGATTCCTTTGCCTCCAGAAGATTTTGGTCAAGTTTTTGAAATATTAAATTTAGGGTTCAAAGTTTAAAGAGGGAGCGATAACTTGGGGAATCATTATATTGGGCTATCATTCTTATTTGGTGGAGCTGCTGACTAACTGTGTTGGCATCAAGCTCTTTCCCCATACGGCTAGAGAGATGGGAAGCAAATTTTGAAAGAATAGAATTAAATGAAATCGTGGGTGGCGGTAATTCGTCTTCGCTAGCTTGCGACGGCTCATAAGACGAATCAGTCTCTTCGATGAGTGAAGAGACTGATGAAGTTGGTGGAGGTTTTATTTTTTCGAAACGATTCCGGATTTTTCTTTTTGGGTAGCCACTTGTACTTGGAATGGCCTCTTGTACTTTTCGATGAAGTAATTTTGGACAAGGTGAATCTGGATGGGATTCTACTGGCAGTGGGAGAGCGATTCCAAATTGGACGAGCTGCTCTTTGGGCGTTATATTGTGGCAACTCTCCATGTGTTGAGGTATTCTAAAAACAATTGCCGTACGATCTATGACAGGGCACTGCCGCCTTTTAGGGCAGTTTTTAGTCACTTTTTGGGATTTTTTCCGCGGGCGAAATCTTTTCTCATGCCGTATTGGAAAACGGCATGACGAGCTTCCCTTTTTTGCTGCTCGATGCTAAGCAGGTGAATTTATTGCGCGCAGCAAAATACGAAATCACTTTTTTCTTGATCTGCTTTTCGCGCGAAGGCAGAAAAGGGCTGGCTTCACTTCCACTGGAAGCAATGCGAAAAATACTTTTTCGGCTTGGGGCCATTTTCAAATTTTAGAATTTCCAAGTTGAAAAAATAAAAAAAGGGAAGACAACACAACTGACATGCGTCAGACAAATTTGCTTGCACCAGAATTGCCATGAACCACCTCATGCAAGAACCGAAGAGGCAACAGAAGATATCAAATTGCGAGAGGAATAGTGACATTAGTGTCGTAGCAAACAGAACAGTCTGAAAGCCTGGAATATAATAAAAAGATAGTTAGATAAAAATCATACACAAATCTCCCAATTAGCGTTAGTGCCGTCAGAAATTTACAGATGGTTTACAATGAGTGATCAAAAATTTAAACGATCATGAAAAATAATCCCCAGGCATTTTTTAGGATTTTAAAGTTCTGCTGGAATTTGATACATGCTTAAAACAAAAAAATGGATCTTCGACCCACGAGCAGATGCTCGACACACACGCATTCATTTGAGATTAAAAGTCCTACAGAGAGTCGAAAAATAGTAAAAGAAAATAAAATCAAATAAGCCCAAAAATATCTTTAGTTCACTAAAAAATGTTGCATATCTTTTTATTCAGAGTTCAAGACCACGAAGCACACTATTCCTTAATAGGTTCAGCTACAGTTCTGCAAGGCAGTGTCAAAGCATGCTATTAAAAATTAGATAACCCATGTTTTGCCAGCAAATTTCTTACAATTGCTATAATTTTCAGGAATAATGCAATGTAATTTTGAGTTCTCATTTCTTCAAAAGAAATCCACGAAGAAATTTCATCAACAAAGAAATACACTCCACAAGCAAATCTCGTTTAAGAAATACGCTCCCCAAAGAAATCTCGTATAAGAAATATGTACACTCCACAAAAAAATCTCGTATAAGAAACACACTCCACAAAGAAAGCTTGAATAAGAAATACTCTCGACAAAGAAATCTCATCAATCGAGTACATGATCTAAACTTCAATTTTAAACGCAAACATAGAGTAGAGTAATTAATAGAGAGAACAGTGTTGTATAAAGTTCATGAGCCATTTCGAAAACGAAGCTAATTCCTCAAACGTGCACTTAACACTAGTACTTAATTAATGTACTTAATAATCTCGAAAGTACTTAATTCAACTTATTTGCACCAGTCGTGAATGATTGCAAATTGAAGGCACTAATTAAATGCCCTGATACCACTTAAATGAACAACAAATGCATACGAATTCGTGAGACTGACCGCACTTCAGAATTCTGTGTGATAGAACAAAAACTTTCTTCAGAAAACGACACGAAAAGGTCAAATAACAGTCAGTATCTCGATGCTGATTCATTTACACTCGAATAAACAGCACTTGCATAAGTCACGTACGTTACGAGGTCGAATTGGCCGTTGGCATCTGAAATTGCCCCAAGACAATTCTTACGGTAAAAAATCTTGACGAAAAAAAATAAGTAGAGGTTAACGACACAGAAATCAAGTAAAAAAATATGGACATCTGATGCACTTGAGATTCCTTTAAAATTTTAAATAAAATTTTTTTGGATGAAATTTTAAGACTTTCAATGGGAAATTTAGGGGAAAACAAAAGATCTTAAACTAAGATTTGTTTTCGTTTACAAATCTACCCATGGGAAAAGCACAGATCAGTGCAAAAATTCAGTAATACCTTCAGGCGGCTTGAGAAAATCCTTATTGGGCCTAATTAGTAAATTTTGTTATTTCGGTATTCAATAAATGATGGAACAAGTCTGTTTTCCAGTTGCTACGAATCGTGCCTAACGAACAAAGCCTTATATAATTTTGATTCGAAACCAATTTCATCCATCTGTACCTGAAATTTACGGCAAAAAGATACTTTTACTTTAATTAAGTTTGATTTTGATCTTGGCATCATAATCGCTACAAAATTAAACAATTAAGATGTTAAATCAACGAAAAACGTTATTTTAACAGCGAAAATTGACTTAAAAAACTTTGATTCGAAATCAAATTTCAAAAAATTTTTAAAAAAATCCATAGGAAATTAAATGCTCTTTCTTTATTGAGAACATTATTTCGATTGATGCACGTTACAACAAAATATTAATAGATATGTCAATGCAAACGTTCAACTGCAAATACCTCTGTTTGCGACACTCAACTGTATTTAAATGCTTGTAAAAATTTTATTCGCAATCAATTTTGGATGACTTCATTTGAAATCGATAGGTAATTGGAAGCTCTTACCTTGACTAGACACGTTTTTTTCTGGGCATCGAGTTGAAAATTTTACGAAGACACACGAATCGATACAAAATGGCTAAAACCTGCGTACTTGCGACCTTACCGAGAAATATAAACCCCAATAAAATTTTATTTATGATTAATTTCAAATTATTTTATATGCAATCGACTGGATTTGATGCACTGATTCCGAATCTGAAAACCGTTTTGCGACAAACTTATCTTTTCTCATTTTACTTCATGCACGACTTCATCGATTTGCGAGTGCGAAGCGCTAATTCTGAGCGCAACAGGGCTTGTTAGGGTATAATAGATGATAAAATTGAAATTCCACTGTTCATGTTCCCAACTTACGATTGCCAATTAACTTGAAAATAAATTATATATATAAATAAATTATAAGCATCGCGAAACTTCTAATGCACGAGTGTTATTAGAATTGACAAAATTTTATGGGGTATTCATGTCATCTCATATCAGGAATTAGATAATAATCAGTGATTACAAAGTAACTATTGCAACCTTAAGTATCAAATTAGGTTGTATGACTCGACATAGATTTAACATGAAGGCTATAGCAAAGACTATCGCTTTAAAAGACATTTCTGTTAAAAACGAACATTTCGACCCTTAAGGTCATCATCAGCGGATATCTGAAAAAACACACGGAAAAACATATTCATAAATTGAAGAAAGACTACACAAAAAGACGGTAAAATGCTAAACATAGGCTATTTTTAAAGGGTGTGACGACTGCATATCGTTTAGATCGGGTTTTAAGCGGCTAGGGAAGAGGGATTCGATAATACGTAAATCAGAGACTGAGTTAGCAGAGCTTAAGATGGAAAAGTCTTGCTGTAAAAGAGGAGATTTACACACATCTGAATGAATTCGAATAGCATATGTACGAAACTTCTCCCAATATAGTTTTTCTACAGCCAAGTGCGTAAGAATTCGTGACCGGTGCTATAGCTATACGAATTCATTCAGATCAGCGTAAATCTCTTGTTTTGCAGCAAGACTTTACCATCTTAAGCTCTGCTAACTCAGTCTCTGATTTACGTATTATCGAATCCCACTTCAATAGCCGCTTAAAACCCGATCTAAATGATATGCAGTCGTCACACCCTTTAAAAATAGCTTTCGTTGAGCACTTGCCGTCTTTTTGTGTTGTCTTTCTCCAATTTCTGAATGTATATTTTACCGTGTTTTTCCAGATATCCGCTGATGATGACCTTAGGGTCGAACCGTTCGTTTTTAACAAAAATGTCGTTTAAAGCGATAGTCTTTGTTATAACCATCATTTTTCAACCTCAAGTTTTTTAAAAATCACCAGCCACGGCATGGAGTGGGTATGTTTCCATTTCAATTTTTCAATATATAGGCTTCTTGTGCTTCCATGTTGTATTATGTCTTGAAAGAGCCTATGGTCATATATTCATTTCAAAAATTAAAGCAATTTGGAATACTTAGTGAAAAGTGACCAAGATATAATCTTCAATCACCCATTCATAAGCCTACCGATAGTTCAAATTTACCGGAATAGAAACATTTTACAACCTTATTCCAAATTCGTATTATATATTCTCATATGTCATATGAATGTGACATAAAAACCTATCAATTAACTTGCTCTACCATAAACCCGTGAACTGATTGCGGGTAATCTCACGAATTTCTAATTAATTTACATGAAATAAATTGTGAATAAGTCAATTTTATTTTTCACGTTTCACGCATAAATTCCTGAGACTGAGCAATAGTACTACATCAGTTGCTTGAACTACTTTGATCTTGTTCTAATTCGAGGCGCCACAGTGGACATTTCGAAAGCCAACAAGGTTGCCTTATTGTTGTCCAACTTGTCCTACAGCTGACAGTTTATCGTCGCCAGAAGACACTTCTTTTTTGATCAGAGCTGATATTGGTTCATTGCCGTGTCGTCACAGTTTCCACATATTTGAAAAAAATATGATTAAATGAACGTACCTTCTTCTGTGTACAGCATTGTTTACTATCTCTTCCGAACGCTTCCAAGTCAGCCAGAGTTGGTAGGTTTAAACCAGGGGTCTCCAAACTATGGCCCGCGGGCCACATCCGGCCCGCCCGTGTGATGGCCTTCAGAACAGTATTGCTGTTCTGAAGGAATTCAATATTTGTCGGTACCATGAATCTAAACATGGAGCAAATGACAGACTAAAAGATAAGTTTCGAGAAGGAAATCTGATTGAGTTTTATAAATGCTTGCAGCCAGATCAGTTTCCAAATTTGATAAAGTTTGCGTGCAGATTTGTGTCCATGTTTGGTATAACATACATGTGTGAATAAACATTTTCCAAAATGAAGCATGTGAAATATTACTATCGAACACATTTGTCTGATCATTTGAAATCAATTCTTACAATTGGCTCATATAATGTGGAAGCTGATTTTAATGAAATTTTGAAGGCAAAACGACTGTATCATTCGTCACGCTAATTTGGTTGCATAAAACTAGAGGCAGGAATCTATTTAGTTTACCCTGATTTTTCCCAACAAGATATGTTTTAATTTTTATTCCTTCGGCCTACATGAATGTGGGCAATATATAATGTGGCCCTTACATTGACAAGTTTGGAGACCCCTGGTCTAGACTCTAGAGCGAGGACGGTTGTACAGTTAGCGACGAAATTATTCGTACACCCGTCTTTCAATACTTTCTAGAATTACTCAAAAACTATTGTTGCCACAGGCATAAGATTTTCACAGGGTGTGAAACACATTAATGGCAATAATACGTAGTTTTGAGAAAAAATTGTTTTGGCAGATTTAACAAAGCTGAACTTCAGAAACACGATAAGACAAAATTATTCATATACCAAGTATTATTACACTTTATTGAAGTGAATCTACCATTTGAGTACATTTTTAATAATCAATAGCGTGACCTTTCATCTTCATAACATCCAAAAGCCATCTATTATAGTTTTTGACAAGCTTTTCCGTAGTCACAGATCAAATATTGTTCCATTCTTCAATGACTATGCGTTTCAATTCCTGAAGATTCTTTGGAGCTCTCCTATTGATGTTGACTTTTAAGAGGGTCACTTCAGGGCAAAACTGGCCCTCCCGGGCCGAATGGGTGAAATTTTTTTTGTAGAAAAAGGATCTTTAGGTGATGGGTTATTGTGCCCTAAAATTGAATGACGCTACGGACGCTAGAACCCCCCCTCCCTCCCCCCCCCAGGGGGTCCAAAGGGGGTCGGAAGGAGCGAGATGAGTAAATTTTTTTTGTTGGGAAATGATCCCGACATAAGACGGCGAACCCATGTGATGACAGCCTAACTTCTGGGGGATGTCCCGACGCCGTAGAAAACAGAACAGCTCTTGGGGCACGAAGGAAAACGTTCGACATTAGAAATTAACTACTCTCCAAACATGAAACCATCAAACGTATGAACGAGGAACANGATGCACATCATGCGATGAAGAGTTCGGTAACCCTGTCCCTACGCTCAACGACAAGAAAAATATCTCCAGAGGTACAGCTGGACTCGTAAGTCATTTCATGGACACAGGCAGTGGCTACAGCGACCTTTGCAAAATAACTGCGAAGATGGGACTTGGAGCGAAGGTCAGTAATCGGCGCTACTACGATTATCATCATGAGGTAATCTGCGAAGAGACGAGCAACATGTGTAGAAACCTAGAATCCGTAGCAGCCGAATGCGTCGCTTAAAACCATGAGGATGAGCTCAACATACAGCCTGACGAAGATGGAGTACTCGATGTTGACGTATCTTATGATGGGACATGGATGACTCGCGGCTATACTTCGCAGATGGCCGCTGGGTTTGTCATGGAGGCTGATCCGGGAATGATTCTTGATCATGAGTGTTTGAGTTAGTACTGCTTCAGGTGCGCAAAATAGAAACACAAATACAAAGACGATGAAGAAAAGCTTGAGGAAGAGATGGAGATCCACAAGACATCCGGAAAATGTGGTGCTAACTATGAAGGTACATCCGGAGGTATGGAGAAACAGATGGCTGTGGACATGTGGAACCGTTCTGTAGATAAGAACTCAATGCGTTATTCGATAATGATCGGTGATGGTGACTCTGCTACCTATACTGCCATATGTGAGAATGTGCCGTACTCCGTTGAAAAGGAAGAATGCGTCAACCACGTGTCTAAAAGATTGGGCACTAGACTCGGGAAATTGAAGAAAGAGTACGTTGTCGATCAAGTTACAGCGGCAGGCAAACATTATAAAAAAAGCGTACTGGGAGGCAAGGGAAAGATGACCAATTCATTGATGACTTAGCAATTATTTCGGAAAAGCTATCCGAGACAATAAAGATGGCACAATTGAGGAAATGAGGAATGCATGCATGTCAGGATTCATGCATACAACAAGCTCTGACGAAAATCCAACACATGAATTGTGCCCCACTGGAGATGAATCATGGTACTTTTATAACAGAGCTGTTGCCAACGATGATGAATCGCCAAGTCACGAAACAATGAAAGTGCGCATGTCATTGAACACCGAAGAGAAAGAAAAAATTCATGCCGTCTATGAATCTCTCACGACAGATGAACTCATGGGGAGATGCCTCAAAGGAAGGACTCAGAATGCAAATGAGTCCATTCATTGCAAACCCTGGAGTAAAAAAACCGAAGCATAAATACTGCGGGCTAAGTTCCCTGCAACAAGCATCAGTAATCAGTATCAGTAGCATCGGCAAACAACTGCCATGGGGCATGACTTCGGCTTCACTAAAGGTAACGTCGTTGGTGAGATGCCTTTCTCAAAACCCACTAAGGAACAAAAAGAATCAGACAGTTTCCGAGAAATGTGCACATAGAGAAGATCACACAAAAAGCAAGCAACTCGTCGAAACACGCGCACGGGTGAAATTGAAAATCCCGACCATGGCGGCGGCCAGCACTAGGGTTGAAAAGTTCTCAAGTTTGAGCACATCTCATTGTTTCATTTTATGTTTCGAACTTTATATGCGGAAAATACTTATATATAAATAAAAAAAACTGGTTTTTGTTGAAATGTCTAAGCGGAAAAACAATAGTATTGACAAGTTATTCATTTTGAACGGTTTATGTTGTGCATATGCGGAAAACATTTTTTACTTAGAAAAATGTCTGATTTCGAACTTTATATGCGGAAAATACTTGTGTATAAATAAAAAGAACTGTCGACCATTGTCAAACATTATATTGTCTTCTCCCAAATCGTCTTCTACTCTACAAAAGTCCGAAAAATTCTACAGAACAATCTTCGCGTGTTGTAACAAATCCATGGTGAGTACAGGATATTTATGCAGGATATTTCGTACATGTGATATTGAAATTCACACGGCGAATGTAACAGTATGTTTGCAGATTATTTGTGAGCAGAAACAGCATTCATGTACAAAAATTTTCCATGATATTGCAGTTCAATAGTATATTTTTGTTTTTGGGCTCTCCTGAAAAATCGTAAATTCGAACATTCAAAGGAATAGATGTCATTGAGTTTTTATGCTAGAACAAAACCAAAGACAGTTTTAGAATCCTTGAAGCATTGCGAACAAAGTTACAGTAGCTTTTTTCCTAATTTTACAAAAAAAAAAATTTTATCAAGCTAAAAATCCAAAAAGTGTACATTTTAGTAAGTAATAAAATATCTTATGTATAAATAACGATGAGTTGAAAATGGAAAATTTTCTACTCTAACTTTGTTTGCAACGCTTCAAGGATTCTAAAACTGTCCTGGGTTTTGTGTTAGCATAAAAACTCAATAACTTCTATTCTGTTGAAATATCCATAAAAATGTATGAAAAAAACCAATTTTTACTGATTTTCCAAAAAAAGCCCAAAATCGAAAAAGTTACATATGTTAAAATTTTTTTTTATGTACAAATACTGGCCAAATTGCAAACGAATCGGATCAATTTTTAAAAATCGTTGAAGTGACTCCGGTAATTCCTGCCAGTTTTCAATGGGACTTGTATCAGGATTCATCGAAGGCCATGGCAGCACATTTGTTATCATTTCTTTGGAGCCAGCTAGTTGTAGACTTGGCCGTGTGCTTTGGGTCATTGTCTTGTCATAATACCCACCGCCTTCCGAGTCCCAAACTATTAGCTGATACTTTCAGGTTTACGTCCAAAATAGAAATATGGTCATTACAATTCATCTTCCCTTCAATTGCAACCAATTTTCCAGCACCCGATGCAGCAAAACAACCCCAAAACCTCAGTGATCCACCTCCGTCTTTAACTATCAGCACAGGGTTCTTCGGCAGGAAAGCTTCGCCATTCTTACACCGAACCTTCAGGTCATTGTGCCCAAAAAGCTCGATTTTGATTTCGTCACTCCATAATACTCTCTCACAAAAGCCTCTGTCCTTATCCAAGTGTGACTTTGCTCTAAATTCAAGCGAGCAGCAACAGGACATTGTTTGTGGAGTGGAGTTCATCGAGGTTGGCCCGTCCGTGTAGGCCTCCATTGTTCAGACAGCGCTGGATTGTGCGATTGCTCACGCTAATTCCCTGAGCGTTCAATCTCTAGGCAATGTCGTCTAGCTTAACCCGTGGATTAGCGTTGACCTCACGACACAATTTTCGAGAAGTTCTCATCGAGAGTTTTTGTTTGCGAACACGTCCAGGCAACGTTTCTACAGTACCAAACTTAGCAACATTTTTTATAACAGATTGTACCATAGATCTTGGGATGCTCAAACGCTTAGATATGTCGCATTACTATTTCCAGCTATGTGGCAATCAATTATCTTTTATCTGAACTCCACACAGAGTTCCTTGGTTTTTCCCATCGTGACACTAGTGTACGAATGACAAAACTCTACTCTTCTGGCTCCCCGTTGGCTCTGGCAAAATTTTCTACATTGTTCATGAACATTTTAGAAACAAATTTTTATCAATAAAAAGGATAACGTTAAATACTTCTCAATGAAATGTTCTCAATTGTACGAATAATTATGTCTTCTCGTGTTTCTGAAGTTCAGCTTGTTAAATCTTTCAAAAGTAAAATTTTGTTCTAGAAACTTCGCATTCTTATCACTAATATGTGCTTCACACACTGTGAAAATTGTATGCCTGTGTCAATAATAGTTTGAGTTTTTCTAGGTTTTGATAGACGAAAGGTGTACGAATAATTTCGTCGCTAACTGCACATCCACAAATGAGCTTGAACGTCTAAGGTATTAGCTGAAGAATTAAATTTTTCTACTTCTAGAATTTAAATTAGACGTTTCGGGAATTTGAAGCTAGTTTTTTCTGCATGCATATCAACACGAGCGCACCTTGTAACTAGAATCCTGGATCGACCCTCCTCAGCAATCCTCGCGCGAGGCGGGTTAAAAACATGATAGTAAAGGCCTATGTTAAATAAACGTGGTGTACGGTGTTGATATAAAAACATCCTAATTCGTAAGAGCTCTATGGGGTGAAATTTTCACTGGTATTTTCAAGATGACGAAATGACCGTCGCCGAATGTGGAAAAGGGCTCGGTGATAGGGAGGAAAAGGTTTTGGTATCGGACGAGGCACATGTAAGATATAAGAAAAGCACGGATATGAAAGAAAATAGCACTAAAGTTGTGCAGAATGAGTGCTCGTTTCATTGTGTTAATTCTGGCAAATCATAAGCTGTAAATTCAAGCTTGCCCTCTGTGCGTCTGATTTAGAGGTAAGACCGCGCCGCTGGTGAAAATGCTTGAATAAAATGACACGTAGTATAGCGAATATGAATATTTTAAACATTGCGATAATCTATATCAAGCGAATGATTAACAGGTTACATCTATAACAAAGATGTCCTTGGAAAGCGGGGGCTTTGTTCATTCCGCTGGCGGAGATTGCGAGCGCGAGGAATCGCAGCCTTTAGCTCACAGACATTTGTCTTCGCTGCGAGTACTTGTTAAATTGCATGAAAATGTTTGGCTCTAATTGGCGAAAAATATTATAGCCATCGGAGGCCTAAAAATGGTATCAGTTGTTCGTTTTATCTACGATGTTTTGTTTAACAGTTGAGCAGGCACAGCTGCTGGCTCTCGGAGAAGGCTTTTCATGCAGGAGCCTATGTAAAAGGCTGTGATAGATTTTCAACCAGGTCCCAGTGGACAGTGGCGCTCAACTAGAATGAAAAAAGATGTCGACAAGAATCGAAGTTCTCACGACGGCACTAGACATTCCTTGTTCCAGCGATTCTTTCGGCAACAAGGTTTACTCAGCCACTGACTCAGATTTGTGGTCTACAAATTCTCATAACGATTCGAACGTTATTCCTTCTGCTGTTCCTCAATCAGCTGTGAAATGTGTAAAATTCTTTCGTAAAGAGGAATCTTTCAAAACCTGAGGAAAACGACACGCTACTACAAAAGACAGCGAGAAATCAGTGAAATTAGCCAAAGCGCTACGGCTCACAACGCCGAGTATCACAATTACAAAATAACTGAAGAAAATGCTCCGTACGAAAAACTCTCTAGACTCCCTAGGCGGTCAGTGGGCAGCAGTTACAAAGCTGATTCAGTCGTACGAAACACTTCGAGATGTATTCGAAAAATTTTCACTAGCTAGGGCTTATGTGAACGTGTCGGATTACTCTGAAGGTGAAGAGTTTTCTGATATCGCCCGGAGTATAACCAACAGTGCGTGCTGGCACAAAACTGCATTTTCTGGACACGTGAATTTATCTCTGTTGTGAGAAATGACTTGGCACCTCTGCCACGCGAGCGAGTGTTACACATTGTAGCTGAGGAGTCACCGGACACCGATTCCTTCTCAAAGACGGAGAAGAATGAATCGAAAGATGATGTGACTAAACTGATAAAATGTATGTGTTCCACCGTGGGAAAAAAACCTAGCGAGATAAATAAAATAAACCATAACGCAATACCTGTAACGAAAGGTGTGTGTGCCCATGCATTTCAGCTGTCTAAATCACAATCCTCAGTTTTTGGAATTGTCGCACTATAGAGCTTGGGTCCATTACATTCGAGACAGTGTTTGTAATAACGTCTCTTCGTGCCCAGTGATGTAAAGTGTTTTCTAAAAAAAATTCTCTAGAGTGCATGACGTGAAGCAGTGAAATATTGATGAATATTAAACTGAAAAGCTAACATGGCAAGTAATTTAAAAACTGACAAGAGAAAGGCCTGTTGTTGCTAGCCGCTAACGTGTGCGAAACGTTTGAGAATTTGTGTAACAAATACTGACGTTTGTACAAAATGGCTGAGTTCTTCATGATTTCCCGTCAGGTTAGAGATAAAATTAAAAAAAAATTAAAAGTTATGGAGAAAATCCATAACCCTCATTCAAAACGGTCTATCGTCAAAATGTCATAGTACGTCAAAAATGCATTAGATATCTGTGACTCTAGCCCAAGCCACGGAGTCTTGAAATATCTGAAATAACCAACGCAAGAAGTGGTGAAGCCGAGTAGAAGAAATTATCGAAGTGTTCGAGTTGCGAGAGGAATGTCGAGAAAATACGGCAGCTTGGTATAATCTGGTGCACTTGACGTACTACAGAGAATCGCTCTAATTCAGTTTTATATCGACATTGACGAAAAAACCACTGGAACATTGGATGAAGTTGAAGCCAAAATTAGGCACGTTACTTGAATGGTACAAAGAACGTACCAACAGAATGGTGGTTCGTCCTGCGTCATATTACGAAGACATTACACGTAGACTCAACTCATCTATTGGGGAATTGAAAGACAACCCGAAAATTGCCCGTCACTTCACTGGTAAACAGAAAAAAATGATTTGCAGGAAACACACTACAGACTTTGTCTGTAGTGGAGGTGTGTGTTGTGATGTACTTTTTGTGTGTGGTGGCAGTAACTTCAGAAGTAACTTCATACTTCCCTACTATTCAAGTCTCGATCACAACATACTATCGTCTTTATTGGAACTAAGAATTCGAATGCAATCCCTGCTGAGATCCATGAAAAAAGTATTTACAAAGGTTTCAAAACAAATCTTGAATCCCTGTTCATTTCGAGTTATTAATCATATAAGGTAATTCAAGTCAATTTCTTTTTTTTATACAACTTACCTTGATAGGTAAGGTAATCTACCATGATAATAATATAGATCTAATGCTTTTAATCATTTTTATTGAATAAGCTCGTCCCATAAAGCTCATATTAACCTATTTCTTTCTTCGTTATAACTTTAAGAAACAACACATAACCAGTCTTGTATGCTCCTAAGACCACCGTCACACGGAGACCAAATGTTAACGTTTCATCAAAATCATCTACAGTCAGCGGCACTACTCGGTCTGCCCAG
>JACJUY010002805.1:18110-73192 GCA_014220935.1 Platorchestia sp. MABIK | reverse complement strand
TATGACTTTCACAATGCAACACTTTTTTTACATTGAAGTACTTTTTTATATTCAACAATGTTTCGTGCATAAAAATATTTGAAATAAAATAGGAGCGAGTTTTTCCTAACAGCCAAAAAATTATGAAAATTTATGAAAACAATGAATGGAAATCCTAAATATTTAAATATTCAAACGAATAACTGAACATAATAAGTAACTAAGCTCAAACAAACCAAACTTGACTCAACCTAAACAAATATATCTAAGTTTAATTAACCGAGCTAAATTTAAATAATTGTACTTGAACTCATTGAATAAAAAACTCGCCAAGTATTTTATTATCATTTGTTAACACGTTTATATTCACATTTCTAACTTTTAACTACCAGAATAGGAGTCCGTGTCACATGCAAGTATACATGCAGATATAAAAAGCAGGAAGCGCTCTGTGGAAACTGCGAGCGCAATTCAATGTAGAAAGCATGTAATTCAATATTTGTATGACCAGACAATAAAAATATGTTTTAAATGTAGTACTTACTTGGTATTAGTTATTTTAACTCCTTTGTGCTTCCGCACCGCATGGTGACAAACGTAGTAGAGTTCCAATAATTATTGACTCTTGCGCTTTCTTTCTCCTCTCTGCATAGTCCAGCTAACATTATTTTTCTGCGAGAATTCATTTAACCAGTCGTTAAATTCGGTGCGGCTTTTAATAGCAACATCAATGCGCATTAAATTTTCCTGATCTTGACTGTTCACAGATAAAGGCAGAAATTTAAAATCATCGGGTAATTCAAAACATTCCAAATTGCACATAAGCCTGCACTGTGCACGGTCATTTCCAAATCACGACTGGCAATTTTTTGTAAGTGCATAACCTAACTGCATTGCGATATCTGGTAACTCATTATAGATCGACGATAGAACGACTTCTGACAAGTTTAATAGATTTCCCATAGAAGTATCATTAGGCAATGGATTATAATACTCCATGTTTCACATTACCCTTAAAGTCATAGTCGTCTTAAATGACATTATGTATTTGTTAGACCAAATGAGATCAGTTACTGCGATTCTACCGTATGTCATAATGTATCGTTTGTGTGGCACGACGTATAGTTAGCAGTGCAAATCTTTTTAGTTTCTATTATAAATATGCACTTAATTGGAGAAATTAACAGACTCTTTTTAATGTCAATTAAATGGAAGTATTCTAACACGCTCTTTATAATATGAATTAAATTAAAGCATTCAAGTGTTAAAGCGTCCTGTAAGATGCTTTTCACGCATATTTATGCCAAATAAATTTGATTAACTCACTTTTTCAACTTAAGTGAAAATAATTATATACCCATATCAGTACGTTTAATTGTCGCTTCCTTCTCGTTTTGCGTAGTCCAGCTAACATTTTTCTGCGAGAATTCATTTATTCAGTCTAACTCAGTGCGGCTTTTAATCGCAATTTCAAGGCTCATTACATTTTCCTGATCTTTACCCTTCGCTGCTAAAGGCAGGAATTCAAAACGATCGGGTAATTGAACTCCTTCCATATTGTAAATAAGTTCACACTCTGCATGCCCATTTCTAAATCACCGCTGGCCATTTTTTGTGAGCAAGTGCATAAACTAACTGCATTGCGAAATTAGGTAACTCATTATGGTTAGACGATACAGCGACGTCAGACAATGAAGCACCCTACACGCACACGGACGCTGCAACACACGCACACAGAGTGGAGCAGCTTTGACGTGGGTGCGGCCGGGCCGTGCTCGTGTCAAAAGCTGGCCGATGCCCTCCTTCTAGCATGATCACCTGTGCTGCATGCCAGATACCGCCAGATCTTGCATACACCTGTGATGCATGCCAGATACCGCCATTCTACAGATTATTCTCTATCGAAACTATATGTTTATTTGGACAAGAAGACTGAAATATTTCAAATTGTACAATTATATATTGCTGTCGTAATTTTCGTCACGATAAGTTGTGAGAATTTCATTAGTATTTCATTCTTTTGCGTGAATATAAATAATAGATATCAACTGACCGAACTCTAGAAACACTGAACGAACTACTTAGAGAGTCGGTAGTTAAAACACACACAATTAAAGACTGTTCGTTTTGTGTCACAACAGTTCGTTGTCAAGCAAAGAACAATATTAATGTTCGAAAAGCTGTCGTTGTTAGTTATTACATAATTTATATTAATATAATTGCTATCTGCTGGCTGATAACTGTACGTAGATAATGCTAGTTTGTGTAGGATGTTTCACGACATGAGGTACACAATTTCACAAACAGAAAATGGCCAGATTTCTCTTCTATGGAATTTTCGGACAACACTTGCGGGTTTTTGAGATATTAGCAGTTTATTGTTTTAAGGGATGAAATATTACGACACAATTACTCGCAGTATTTAGTTTGAATTTACGTTACAAACACTTCTAATGTACGAGAGTGTACTATGATGAAATTTTGTTTTGGGGATATTCTATTAAAAGGCTTAAGCATGAACGTTTTAGAATGTAATGAATGTGGGGAAGATCTTGTGGCCAAAATTTCAGAGGCTGCTGGTGTGATTTCTGAAATACCAGACGTGTTTCCTAATATCCGGCAGTCGTTAACACTTTATAGATAGAATATATAACTCCCCTATGCTCAGCGATCCTCTGTACCCTAGGACAGAGGATCGCTGAGCATAGGGGAGTCAGCTACCGCACAGGATCAAGGCTAGGACAACCACCTCATTCTGCAATCCGGGTTCACGCAGACAACTGCGATTCAATAATCTTCAACAATAATTTCTCAATCATAGGGCAGGAGTCAAATTTCACTGATGTACGTATTTTAGAGTCTTTGCATATTTTAAAGGGTAGACCAGCACTAAATGACATGTCTAGTTCCTTCCCACTGTGCATTTCCATCTAATTTATTATAGTCTCATGAACCGTTGGTTTCTATAACTAATCAAATTTACTTTCATGTGTGTTTTTTCAGCTGATGATGGGATTTATCCAGAAACGTTCAAAATGTTTAGAATTTTATTCTTCGCTTTTAAATTTTTAATAAATTTGCGTTATCGCCAAGTAAAAGATGTGCTTCATTACAAGTTACTAGTGATAGCTTTGTTATTTACATCCTACAAGGAATTAATTGAGCAAACTCATGTTCACTCACAAGCACAATGTTGGTAACAATCTCATTTTATTAGAGGCCACAACTTTTCACAGGCGCTTTTAATTCCAAACTGCTGACTGCCACAACTTACATAGCCTAGAAATTAATACTGAATTTCTAACATCCCAATGCAACACACTTGCTGGAAGGAGCACTAGGAGTCTAACACTGGTTTGACTTGCAACAGCCAGGTGGTCAGCCAATTCCTTGCAACATCATTGAATGTTCCAGGAACCGGCTGTTCACCACTATCAGACACTCAAATGTAGACACAAGGCAAGTATGGCTAATCAAAAACACATAAAAGTCAAAATGGGCAACAGTATTCTAACACACAGTTACACTGAGACACCAAAAATTAAAATTATCCAAGGAGAACGTCACTGTTCGATCACTTCGACCGAAAAACATGCCGCTCCAGCTTTGCGGTCCAGTGCGGATGGTCAGCGGCGATGTTGCCGAAAGAAAGTCTCAAATCTCGCGTTTGCAAAATGCGACATCTCTCCGTTTTCCAAACGTTAGCCTAAATTTTGGAGATTTTCTGATCGCATTTTTTATTTAAAAATAATGCACTGCGTTTTCCATGAGGTAAGTTTAAGGCCATGGTCTCGTTTTAATAATAAAAAATTCCTCGAAGCAATTAAAAAATTCAAAATCTGTTTCTTATGGTAGGGAATGATGAAATCAAGCTATTAGGAAAATTTAAAAATTTAGGCATTTGCTTCTGTCAAAACATGACCTTCAAATTTCCCGTTGAGAAAACTTACGGCAACGTTTAAGGAACTTAAGGTTTTTTATCGTATAAAAAGTACGCTCAACGAATCTAGATTATTGGTTATTCAATGTTTAGTTTTATCGCGTACACACCTCAATATCTTCAAAAAAATAACAAAAATGGATGAATTTAAAGATCAAGGTGGCATGCAGGGGTAAATTTAAGATGAGTGATCCCGCAAAAAAAATCAAGAAATAAATAAATTCTAATGGACACCTACTTACAAAAGATTTTTTACTCGTAAAGCCCAATACGCATTTTCAACTTTATGCCTCCATGACAAACCTACTCTAGCATAGTAGAGATGTTACTTATAGTTAGCTGCAATAGTAGCCTACCACAATTTAAAATAGCGCTTCAGAAGCGAATAGACACAAAAAGAGGGGATGGTATACTACTTCCCAAATAGACACCCGGTTGAACAATAATTCACTCATCTTCACAATATCCTCCTAGCTCGATATAACTCTTATTCTAGGTTCAGACCAAGAAGCGAAGAAAGGAACAGGAATATAGGAGTATAGCAGGTAGCATAGATAGATTAAGTACATGAGTAAATATAGTTGGTATTCGGAACTATCTTTTCACTCCTACGTATCAACTAGTATGCCAATCGATGAGCTCGAAGAAACCTTAAATAACTAACACACTTGGTCGTCATGAACTGTTGACGCTACCAAGACTAGGGAACAACTCGTCAGCTGGCCTGGCTTTCGCGACTTCCAAAGCATTGCCAAAAATGTCTCGAAATAGTAACTTAGATTTTACACTACATCACAATCTCCTTCCGAGCAATGCAGATATTGTACAATTTCATCTCTCCACTGTAATTAACCAAAAGCCGATTTGGAGAAATAATGTCTTAAGTCAACTAACGTTCACCTGACATCGGGCAGAAAGCTGTCAAAATCAGGTGCCTTACTGTGGAACATACTTTCCCAGCGTATCAAAATAGCTCAAACATTGAAAAAATTTAACACCAAAACAGAACGTCACCTTGCGTCTTAACAATAATTGTGTGCTGCAGTACACACTGAAAAAGTAGTTACGAATTTATTTCCCTCATTAGATTACATTTAAATTCATTTTAGTGCATTGTACTACATTTTTGTAATGTGCGTATACGATGTGATTACTTGTATGCTAGTATTTTCTACATATATTCATATATACGCTCAGCAGTTATTGTAAAACTGCCATACAGAGTCTTACTTGTGAGCAATAAATGTTTTTTTCTTTTTTACTATCAACTTGTCACGTTACCTTAGATGTGTTTTCCTTATATTATTGTTAAGAAATTATGTTCGAAACATCATAAGTTTGTGGTGTGAGATAATGCAAGTTCTTTGAGGCGCCATTTCTGCCATTTCGACCCTTAAATTCTGAACACAAATTATCCACAAACACTGTCAACATTATACCTGATGTCTCAAAAGTCTAAGCTAATTTGTCAATGTACGTGGAAACTATTTTTCACCCCACTGTGTTCATCTTTATATTTCTTTTATACACTCATCAATAAATATTACCAAACTTACAATAACTTCCTATGGGATACATTTGTATTCTTTTTGTCAGTCTTTTGTACAAACATTGACATGGGCTGTCATGGCAGCCATATGTGTTTGTTAATTAAGGACCTTTATATTAAGAAATTTTAAAAGCAACGTAATTTCATCTTATGTATTAACTTTACAGGACATTGATGTTTTCTTTTGATGATGCATCATCACTGGTGTTATATTTTTTCTCAACTTATTATTATCAAACCTAGATTAATCTACAAAGGGAATGCCTTTTCAAACTATTTCCTCAATCATCTGTTTTGACTAGTGATGTCACGAAACCCATGTGTGTATTACAACCATATGGAACCTTGCGTTAAAATATTTTAAAAACCAATATTGTATTTTGTGTTCGTTTTATTGGGGATAAACTGTTCTTTCTTTCTCTTTCTTAGAAACAAGGTTTTCGAGCAAACTTTTCAAGAACATACTTAGTAATTAAGTCAGGAAAATTGCTTTGCCACGTGACAATTTCTGCAAACTGTCTGGTAAAATAACGCTGGCTCACTAGACTCTCAAGCGTCTAAATGAGAAAAAATTGTAGCACAAAGCTATGAAAAACATTTTGCAGTACAAAAACTAGCGAACAGAAACGTAGGTTTGTAAAAATCTTGGCCAAAAGGCCAACTTGTTAAATTTTAAAAATTCCTAAATGCTAAATTGCTCGAATTTAATTGGTGGAATGTAAAAAAAATGTTTCAATGCCTATGACAGTGGTTGAATCAACCGCGAGCAGTGTAGTAAATGTGTGCTCTTTTAGTTTACTGCAAGATAGGGAAAATAAAAGATCTAAAGCACTATACTTGACAGAGAAAAATTCAATTACCAATGATTTTCCAGTGATGAAAAAGGGTTGACCAACATAATTTACAAAAAAAACAGTGCACAACATGCACGTCGTAAACAAATGAACAAACTTATGCGCCCAAATGAATTTTACTACTTGTTTATAATACAGTGTGTGAGAAAAAGTGTGGTAATAAGCTTATAAATCCAAAGCCCCTCGAATACGTTTGCTTGCATTTATTTACATTTTCAGACACAGATGCATGCTACGCTCACTGGGATTGAGATTTACCTCTAAATCTTTTTTCAAATCAGTGAGGCAATGTGCTGGGTATATTTACTAAGATGCCTGAGTTATTTCTGGCCAATGATTTAATACTTGCTGGTCGCAGAGCCTTTAGTAAATGTAAGCGTCAAGGTCATTTGCAATTTTTTCTGCGAAAAACTTGAAACACTCTATTTTGCGTCATTAAATTGAGGACTGTATTTGCTCAGTATATCCGATTAAGACATGTCTTAAAATTGATAATGTGAAATGAGCTAGTTTCTAATTTGCTTGTGGGAACTTCGGAAAAATCAAGCAACACTCAGGGCACATGACACGTTTTAGGCTCCATATATTCTCTAGGTGATTTCGTTTAGATGTTATAAATATGTTCCTCCGATTAGTAAATATTCCTCCGGTTAGTAAATACTGATAATACTCCGACTAGTAAAGACTGATAAATATTTCCTCCGATTGGCAAATACTGAAAGGCAGAAATTTCATTATCTCGGCGCCACTCTGACGGAGGTAGAGAGGTGAGAACGCGTGTTGGGCTTTCTGAACGCGAAATCTTTCTAGTACTGGGGTCCAGGTCCAGCTTAGTTTTTTTAAAAGAAGCGTTGCGTAATCACGTTTTGATGATCTCTTGGTGCATGGCATCAACATGAAAAGGAAAATTGTGAAAGGTACCCTTACGTTAATTATACCTTTTTTGAAGTGCAAGTGACAAAAGAAAGAACCCGATCCTGTAGGCACTGCAAGAAATTGTGCTAGTAGAATATTTTATTTACTTAAATTGTTTAATCTAATGGCGTAAACTAACATTGTGCCCAAATATGCTCGACTATGCTTCCATTTTTTTGCCATATCAGAAATGACTATAAGGAACCGGACTTTTCAAACGTGCCTTTGACAGAAAAAGTCTCCCACGATTTTCTAAAGACAGGCTATTCCGAGGGCGATGGCGGTAGATCGAAGCCAACTTAATTTCGCATCTTCGATTCATCATAAATCGCGTAAAAAATTTGGACCTCTAGTGAGACATCACGTTTTCTATGAGCAGGTTTGGAGACATAGTAGGCATAAGCATTTGTCGACGCTAAAGTTTATTTGCAAGGGTTCAGTCCAACTGGTGAGTCTCGTTCGGTGGAAGCTCTGTTGTCAGCGAACTTATTTATGATACTGATGATTCCGTGACCAGTTTAGATCATGAGAATGACAAAGAGGAGCGGCCATAAAACGCCTTCCGAGAGGTACATGGGCTTCCATATTGGCCACAAACTTTTAGTAAGGAACCGTACTGAAAACTTGCTGAAAATCGAAGTGTGTGAGATATTGAACTTTCGTAAATTCGGCTGATTTCTGAAAAGATGGCGACGAGCTGTATAAGATTACTTCATTTTCCCCCCAATCCGTATTAAGTATCTGGTGCTTGAATTTGGGAATACCTTGTTATTTATTTTCAGAAATCTTCCAAGTGTTTAAACTGAAAAACAATGTCAGACTAATTGTTCAATTACGAGTACTATTAAGTGCTCGGTTGGTCTCGTTTTTAGAAATAGGAAGGACGTTTGTTTTCTTCCAATCTTTCCTTACTATTCCAGCTCTGATCAATTCATTCAAAATGTTCGCTTTTGGTTCAGATTACTTTGACTGTTTTGTGGAGTAAAGGCCCGTCTACACTTTCAATCTTTCGGCCGAATCTTGTGCTTTTCGGCAGTCTGCGAACACGAACACAGATGGAAAGCTGCAAGATTTCGGTGTGTCTGTGATTTAAACTATCGCTAAACTCCGAACCCAAACTTTCGTAAAAACAGCGAACACTCCCTTGTTTATGGGTTGTGGGTGGTAGTTTGCTCGTGAATTGCTTGGTTTCGACGTCTTTTTTTCTATTGTATCGATTTAATTGCGTTTTTTCTGGCAAATACAGTAAATTGCAGGACTGTATTGATATTGCATTTACCGAAATTATCTACGTAACGTTTACTAACTCCCAACAAATTAAATTTAACCATAATATACATCAAATAACTAAAGCATATTCGAGGAGCAGTCTTTTTTGTTTATATACTGCTCGCAGACAACTTCACGACGCCGAAAACGGAGTCTGGAGACGATTCAGAAAAGTTTGTGTTTTTGTTTGAGTTTTGGAGTGTTAGCGATTGATGAAAAGTTGGAGAGTGTAGACGGGCCTAACCAGGGGGCTAGTAATAGATGTGCCGAATGTTAATTTGTTGGTCCATGTTCCACCTGCAGTGAATATGCCAAAGCTTTCTGATGGCTTAAAAGTCCGAGGTAAAGAAATTCCTGTCAAATATTTTGTAGTGAATATTATAGTAATTACTCTTGCTTTAATTCTTTCGTCTGTTCGGGCTTGGCCGTCAAGATAATGCCTCCTCTGTACATATATTTCTGGAAATATAGGAGACATAGATCAAGACTGATCACTGAAATAATTGTCTTTTTTTTCAAATCGTTTTCGTTCACTAAATTACACGGATGGGTAAAGTCTTCGGATTTGGTTTTGCTTTGCTGATAATTGTGATATCTTTACTCCACGTTGTGCGTCCGACCAATTGCTTCACATCCGAGCACCCAATATCATAATATACAGTGATTTATTTATAGGTTCATTATACAATGTCCTTCAGCTCTTGAATTTATTTGGTTTTTATTCCGTTAATTTTTTCAATTTAGAAAGTTTTTTTCCCAAATAACAGTACAAATTAAGGTAATAGCTTTTAATTTCAATTTTGTTTTTCAGTCATTTTCTTATTAGTGTTTTAGACTAACATAACAAAAGTATACACTGTATATAATCAACGATTTCTTAACTGCATTTCTGTTTTATTTTGAAAGGTCAAACCGTTCTAAAAAATTTTTTTCAAACTCCAACCATCAAAAATATAGTTGGTCTTCACGCTGTGGTGAATGTTTATTTTTAATATTATAATTTATTGGAAAATGATGCACGCATTAAATACTGGATAGTGAAGGAGGAATATGACGTAGAGGAAACACCACATTCGAAATACGGTGCCAGCTTTGTAAGTGAATAATAGTTCGCGGAATTGGGTTAGGACTCTACGTATTTTTTCGGGGCATTTGTAATAGGAGTGAACTTTGAGTTCAGATTTTTTCTCTTGGAATAGTGCCAGATTTCCACGGTTGAAAATGTTGGTTATTCCTCACGTGCGAGCTGCAATATTTAGAGGTTTCTCTTGAGATGTCCTACAGTGACCGAAAGGATGACTTCCGAACACTTATAAGTTTGTGCGTTTTTCATAGCCAGTTAATAACAATGAACTACCAATATTGACTGTCTAAAGACTCAACACTGAGGAAAAACGCATTTTAAGCTCTCTTCATTGAATGTGGTTAATAGGATCGTTTTTATGTCATAACTCTTTGAGTAAATGCACAGTAAGAGAATGTTACATAAATTTGATAATCAATATGAACTCTGCACAACACATAAACTTACAATGTCGTCAGGCCGCTACATGTTTCGTTACACGTGACTGGAATTTCATTTTTTGCACTCACGAATTTATTTATTTTACGGCTAAGCTGAGGCGGCGTCAGCAGAATTCCACTCATTCATGGATTGCTCTTTAGCATCAGGAGTGACAGCAGTCCAGTCAGGCCAGATTTTAGATACACGCATGAAGATGTCCCTACTTGCCAGACAATGAAGGCCTGTATCTTCTCATGTAACAGGCTCTTACATTTATGCACAATGCTGATAAATAATCAAGGGGAATTAGGTTCCCGTTAATTGAGTTGATGTCACCAAACACAGAGAAATATTTATCGCTTTGTAGTTGCGCGTTAAAAAACTGTCATCGAAAGTTATACTTATTCTTTAATATGTATCATTGCATTTGATTTCCTATTCTTACGTACGATGTGTGACGAGCGAGTCATATTCCGCTATAATAACTTGCTGTTAACTCCATCCAATGACTATTACAGCGATTAGCTGGCACCCATTGACGACGTTATCATTCCGACTGTTTAAGGAAAGGTGAAATTAAGTTTACGCTGCGTGACCGCCATATTTCTCTTGCGTGTGCTAGGGAGCACTTCAACTAACTCCAATTAACGGGACCCCGACAATTACGTCCTATCCCAGTGCTTTATTATTCACCTTGAGCATCGCTAAACTTGTCAAAGATTTTTTGATGACCAGAAAGGAAATACAATGATGAAATTGATTCCACATTAACGGAACATTGCATGGAAAAATATGTCCAAGCACGCACATATATCAACTTTGTGCACGATCCTCTGGATCGACAGCTTTAACAATTTGCAGTTCAGGTACACGAAGTTGAAACAAACGGGGCGTTGAATTGTATTCTTTAATTTTATGCTGAAAGAATATAAGATAATTACTTGAAATATTTGAAACCCCATAAGATACTATCTAAATAGTTGCATCAAAACAACCAAGCTTAGAATCTACTTAACAACCAAAACCATTCACACTCGTGAAAGTTGTGACGTAAAATGAAAAGAAGAACCAACATAAAAGTTGTGAAAGTTAAAGTTGTTACGTGTAGCACAATTTTGCTTCTTTCATCTTTAAAACTTTCTCAACGGCGATTTATTCCAGTGAATTGCACTTCGATGAATCGGCGCTTTCTCGCAGAATATTTGATACCTAAAACAAGAAATAAAATTTTATGTTACTAAGGTTGAATTTTGCTTGATGACGGTCTCCTGCACAACACACTGACGTGCATTGAACGGACAGTGAAGTTCGAAAGCCTCGAATAGGTCGAATGTAATCTCACAGTGCTATTAATATCCCGTCATATTCCTTCATATTCATCAGGATTGAGCATTGCAGTAGTAAGACTGTTGAGGAAGAGTTACGAACAGAGAGACTTTTTGTTTAGAACTGATAGCATTGGTTTCTTTCAAAAACAGGACCGCAAGGATGTTTTTTAGACTCGACATCATCATAACGGGCTACACTACGAACATTTAAAAAGTACCTATACTGAAACTACTCATATCATTTGACACCAATTAGTCTCACCTTCCTGCATGAAAAAGTGAGATGATTAAACTCGACTAAATAGTAAGTATTCAACTCGTTTCTTTGTGATTTTCGTTGGCTCTATCAATGCATTTTCCCCGACCAAAACTTTTCCTGCCAATCAAATAAGCTCAGTCGTCTCTTTCTTCGTCTTCCTCGAATTCTGGCACATTGCACGTGCTGGTATCTATGTTGATGGGGTCGTCGCACAGCTCCGTGTCTGGATTGAAGTAAGTGCCGTCCGCACATTCCTTCTCCACCGGCTGTCCGTGCTCGCACTCGTAGTACTGCGGAAAAAAATGGCTTTTTCATGCACAATCTCTAGAATCACTAACAATCAGCATACAGAGAGTTGAGAAACTAGAAGCTTATAAGCAAAAAACAAATTAGCATCATAACCATATGATCGTAAAATAAACATTTTTATTGATCGTTCCATTCTCACAAATGTTTTTTATTTTACCCCAAGGAATGGTAATTGGTTGTTGAAGTGTAGCTCAATGAGAACATTAGTTCCTCTTCTAACATTTTTCTTCTTTTTATTTCTTATAGTTGGTTCCACCTCTGACAGCACTCAATTCTGGAAATACTGCGAAAGTCGGACTGGGTTCGAGCCAGGGTTTTATTAAAATAGTATAACTTTAAACCACTCGCGTATAAACGTAAGTGTCGAAAAGTTTCCCATATTCACAAAGTAAATTTGAGCCCATTTGAGACTTAAATTTAAATTCGAGTTTTATTTGAGCCCGCATAGCTCGTGTTACTTATCTTAAAGATCTGTCATAATAGATTTGTAGAATGCACTTCCGTTTTTGGTGGGAAAGGAATTCCCCATTTTTCTGTTGTGCTGTAAACGAACTGAAGATTTTTCGCACTCGCATCCTCACAATAATTAGAATGACAATTTTATGGGGTAATTTTCTCTCCCTCAATATTAGTATCATACTTTTGTTAACATATACACTGCATTCACTCATTTAAACTCATTCCATTAAGATATGCTGGGGCGATATTTTCATCGTCTGCTTTCAAGATGAAACTCAGTTTCATGACTTAGAGTCATGAAAAGGTCCCGTAATTGATCAATATTACCATGAACATTGTGAAAATAAAAGCAATAAACAGTTACATTTTGTCTCGCTGGTTTATTTGGAAGCATTTTACAAGACAAAGGCCTCGTAATGTAAATTCCAAGGAGCGAGCGAGCACGGAGTTACGCATACTCAATTTGTGGATTTTTCATTTGTTTTGTTTCCGCTTTCTAGAATTGATCTCAAAACTGAAAGTTACAACTAGAGTTAGGCGATGAAAGGCTTATATCCAGTTTATGCCATCAGCTTATGCTCTAGTATTGTCTCTACTTCTCTCCAGCGTAGAAGCGTATGGTTTTTATTGTTAAGATGCCGCGGTCCCACAAGGTCCGTCAATGTCGGACTAAATCTATACTTCTTAGACATTACTTCACTCGCTAACTCTCGTCGCATGCAGCAGAGGTTCTCATTTTCTTTTCCCTTTCCACCTACAACAGAATTAACAATGCTGGTAGTAGGAGTCTGGTGTGGATTCACATTTGTAGCTAGGCAAGTCTCATCTTTCCATTTTAGACGTACAGTAAACTGCTCGTTTTGTCTCATGTACCGTGCGACTGATCTCTCCCAGTTTCTTTCACTGCCAGCGCGTTTATTAATCTTTATCATTTCATCTTTTCGTTTCATCGCAATGCTTTTACGCTGTGCTTCGAAAGCGTTGCGAACTGTGCTAACCAAGACACTGAAATATTGCGCTCTTGTGGTATACCTGTGTAAAAAGTAGAAAATCAAATGAATTCTATAATTCGCTGTTAAAACGCCGATATGACATCACTATTGGTAAAATCGCGTACGTCATGATGATGAAATGAATTGAATCCTCATCGTCCTATGCAGAATATCAATTATTATCGATTATTTTTCAACTGAAAAAATAGCAATCTAACACCCTAACCTAATACAACCTATCCTAAACTAGCTAGCAAAAATTGAATCTATCGTCCGTGATTTAACTTTTTTGTTCAGATTAGGGATAAATGCTCGTAGACTTATGAGTCGGCATCTTTTTAAGTTAGCATATCTGATAGTTTCCGACTTTGTTTATTATATCACGAAGACATACTGGCCTCTCCTTTCACCCACCGCTATGGCGGTGCACAGTTGCAGTGCTACGTGTTTTTAATTATGAATGGAGAGTGTGTGTGTGCAAAAGTTGTGTGAAAAGAATTTTTCGTGGACCAGCCAACTTTAGTCAACCTCTCCCCTCTTGAAGAGAAAAATCAATGCAATCATTGCTTATTCATTAAAAATATAGTTAGGAACTGTTTCTTCGAACAAAAGTTTGGTCCAAAAAAATTTCTAAGGCGGTGATTCTTTCCAAAAACATCACCTGAAAATATTAAACAGATTAATTATGAACTGTTTTAATTTCAAGATGTATACTACGTTAGAGTCGAATTCTGGGTAAATAATACCGCAAGACTTACAGTCCCATAGTCTACAAGGGTTCGATTTGTATCCGTTTCGTTTAAACTTTAAACTCATGTACCTGATCACAGTCGACACCCGGGTAGACGACGCCATCAACCTCACACGCCCAGAGGCGGCAGTGGGAGGTGTTAACATTCTCAGTGTAGTCGCAGCGATTAGTGGTGGGGTCGAATACCGTGCCTGGACTGCACAGCATCAGAACCGGGCTGCCATCGATGCACCACCAGTACTGAAATACGGTATTTTTTGTAGTTAATCGTGATGAACTTTTGAATCCACTATTGTGGAGCAATCCAGTAAACGGAATTTCTTGAAATGAAAGAATGATTGGAAATATCAACAAAAAACTGAAACAATTCTCGTTGTTTTGACACGCATCGCTTTTGATGCAATAGATAATAGTTTACAAAATGTTCGGAACTCTTGCTAAGAATTTAAAGCTCAAATCAATTTCCAGAGACTACGCTGCTATAAAAAAATGTGACGTTTATCAGAACAAATTCCATCCGAGTATTATTTATGAAGGAACAAAATTCGCAGCGCATAGAAATTATTCATACAAGCTGGATGACTAAGAAATAGCGATAACGGCATTTTCAAGTATATTTCAAGCTAACAAGTCAAGGTGTTGTAAATTAAAAAGTTCCAAACATAGAAAAATGTAGAAGCAGGCATTCGTTGTATTGTTCACGGAAGTCATTCATATTTACCTCCTTATCTAACGTTGAAGCTTGCATCTTAGCATTAAATAAAGAGAAAGATTTTCAGTAAATCTTTCTGTCTCATTTGGAAGAAAATTCTAAGTGTTGTAAATGTAGACCTTGGAACTTTTAGAATATTGAGGTCTTTGCACTGTAAATGTAACCGAATTTTGAACATTTCTACACAAAAGTTCTAAGTTACAGCATAATTGTTAAATTGTAATTTTGGGAGCTTGAAAATTAAGGTCGAAATAATTTAAAAATACATTTTCGTGTACACTTTTCCATTGCACTTCTCAAGTTTTGCGGTATATCAGTACAAGTTGTTATTCTTATTTATCATGTAGCAAAAGTATTGTTCTAATTTTTTTCTTCAGTTAATTTCATATACCTTTACGCGGCTGATCTCTAGCTAAGAATTCAGTCTGTGCATGCCAGGAATCAGTTATAAGAGAAAATGTTTTTTACTTTTATTCTTCGTATATTAACTTTCAACAGCAAGGTTAATTTTTTTTGTGCCAAGTTTTAGGTTTAAACTAAACAAGTTTGAGCATCCAACGAGGCTCCAAATGATTGCAGCACTGATTCTGTATTTTTTTGTTTTTACAGGGTATTACTATTGCACTCAGTGCAAGCAGAAATAATTTGTTAATAGAATAAATTAAAACCAGTTTTCAAAACACCTCAAAAATGATCAAGTTGGAAAACTTTCAAATTCGGATCACTGCATGAATTATGTTCATGATCAACAGCTATTAATCATATTAATGCACACATGTAATTTACAAGCTGTTGCTGCCACGTTACCTTGTTGCAGTCTTCATGCGGATAGAATTCCTGGTCTGGGTTTTCATCGCAGTCTGGTGGCAGCGGGTATGTTTGGGGTGTAGTCGTAGGCGAGTCTGTAGTCGAAGATTTTGTTGTGGATGTAGGCTCAGGAGTGGTGACTTCTACCGTCGTAGGTTCTGCTGTCGTAGGTTCTGCTGTCGTAGGTTCTGCTGTCGTAGGCTCTGGTGTTGTCGTCGGCGTCGTCGTCGGCGTCGTCTTCGGTTCTGTCGTAGGCGCAGCTGTAGTAAGCTCTGCCGTTGTTACGGCAAGTGTTGTCGGCGTGGTGGGAACGGTAGGAACTATACCCGAGTTTGGACAGTCCTGAGTAAGTTAGACAATCAATATACATTATTCACATAATGTTGCATCTAATAATGAACACATGAAATATCCTCCTGAAGTTGATGATTAGCAAAAATTGAAGCTGTTTGGAAAATTCAAAACACTTTTCACACTCACCTAACTCGACAGAACAATTGATGGACAGATAGTTTCAATTTACATTTATTTGAAGGGTCATAATTTTAAAATATATAAAATAATGAGGTAGTGTCTAGATATTTTTTATACGTTCTATCTCATTCTAATTGGTCAAATGGAGAAATCTCTAAATACTTTCATATGAGTAATTTTTACAAAACGTTTTTGTGATTATTTGTATATTAATGCATGTATATGCACATTCACAGATGAATTTTTTAGGTCGATGAGAAAAGAGTCAACAGACTTGAAATAGGACTATTTAGAAAACATCGAGAATTGCACCGCTAAGCATAACTCCGAGGAAGTTGATGAAGAAGCGTCAAGAACTGAAGAAACACGTGTATTAACTGGGGCATTACAAACACGGAAAATGTCATTTCTAGGGAAATTAATATTATTTAAATCAATCATTTTTTTCAATTCATGGTGATTTATAACACTCTTTCGAATTTTTCCATTTCAACAGCTTCAGCAGAAAATATCAACAAGTCAATATATAGTATTCATCAAGAAATAGTCTTGCGAGCGATCGAATGAAAGACTAATAACTACATGAGAATCAATCAAAAAATAAGTGTTCAAATGTAGCTAACTGCTTATTTTAACATAATTAATTTATGACTATGTGATATTCTTGCATTATTCCAACTATCCAGATAGGAACAGTTCAGCTAACACACTACAGAAATTGTGTCAATGAGGGCCGAGAGTTTGAGACGGGTTTTTAAGTCATGATAAAAATGTGACTTATCCCTTGAGTTTGATGAGATTGAACTGCAGACAAATAAATACTCGTAAGTAATGGAGAACGTAAGGGAAATTGCAGGATAAATTGATTCTAAGTATTTGTACAAATGCAACCGAACATAAACGTTGGAAAACAAATCTTACTGGTTCAGAGCTGTCGGCAGGGAGGCTGAAAGCTTCGATGATGGAGGTCATGAGAGCAAACTTGGTAGGACCGCAGCTAGGTAGGAAGTCGTCAGTGTCGATGGTCCAGACCATGGTACCGGCCAGGTGACGGTTTTTGGCGAGACGGCTCTGGGCATCGAGTGTAGGAAGAATGAAATAACGATAATACACTCCTAAAAACGAGTACAAAATAACAGTAAGCAAAGTGTTGGGAACGTACAGTATTTTGGGTACAAAAATTAATTCATTCGGTGCGATGTGATGAAAATCAAATGAGCCGATTGATACATGGTTATAGCGTATGATAAGATGCTAAAAAGATTCTTAACTTGCACAGAATCTACAATAAATCTATGGATAGAAGCACGATAAAAATGCACAGATGAATCTCACGATATGTATGGGAAGAAGTATATAAAGTTTCTTAATGGCACATGGGCGAGGTGAGATAATGTAGATAATTTTTTATTAAGGCGCAAAATTTGGGTTTCTTCTGAGTGAGGTAATCTTTCCGGGTTAGTGACCGAGATGTTGAAATTTTGAAAACTGTACGTGGGGTGAGTTATTTAAATATAATTTATAAGAGAAAATCGGTAGGCAATTTTATGGACTAAATGCGGATGTTAGGGTCGAGGAGGGTTAGGGTACTGTGTTTTACTTTTCAGGCTACATAGGCTTGAGTATGCGTTAGCTTGAACAGTAAAGCACGGCTTCGATTTACTCGATTTTTAAGTTCACGCAGTCATACATATATTTGCATTTATATTTCAGAGTTGGGTGATGGATTATTTGGCAACAGCAGTGTTTCTTCATATAGTAACACTACTGTGGTTAGAGCAGCCCACAAAAATGATCTCTCTGGAATATCTCAATTCAGGATTCAGTGAAGGAAAACTGTGAAAATGACATTGATCCAGTGACATGAAGGCTATACCAAATGAGCTTGAACTTGGCGCTTTTGATTCCTCAGGTTTACAAGAAGCATTGAAATCGCATCGTGAAGAGTTGAGCAAAAACGACCATTTCAACATTGGTCAACACTGTACACATAGTTTAACTGCAATGAAGAAGAAAGTCCAAATATGATTTGATAGCAGTAGTTGAATGAACTATTTGGAATTTTTGAAATTCTGAATCAATGTGCTCATGGTAAAAAATTTACCGTGAAAGGAGCTTACAGCACCACCAAAAAATCATAAAGCACACACTACTGCAGTGAGATGTCTGGAAACAGGAGGAAAGAAAAAGATGTTGAGAGGACTAGATAACTTTCTACTGAAAATAAATGACACATATATAACCAAAATTTTAAAACATTTATTTTGAGATTTACTTAGACGAGCTGTGACATTTTTTGTTCTTATTAATTCGAATAAAACGAATTCATATAGCATTACAGTTTACTGTGATCAATTAAGCACGTTGAACTGGGTTTTACTCTACATCGTGCTTTCTAGATGCCATCATGATGATTGTTCAATGAACCTGATTGAAATTGATCTGAGTGAATTGACGATAAAGAGTGAAGAATCATCGCTTAGCTTTCTATACCTTGAGGTACACGGAGTCTACGTCATCATATCCACACCAGATGCTGTCACTTATGCAGTACATGTAGGGTTCGTTGAGAAGTTCGTCGTGAACGACGGTGCAGTCGCTCGTATCTTGGATGCGCTCACAAATCTGGTGCAAATCACACAAAATTATTGTAAACTACTGAAGCAAAATCGACATCTGCTGGGCACAAGCCCTGCCGTGACTAAAGAGCTAATTTTTACCAAACTCAATAGCCGAAAATTTAAAAATAATGAAATCAAAACATGTGACTACAAATGGTTCGTGTGGCTATATTCGATTCTAATTGAAAATTGATTTTGCAGTTGTTAGTTGTACCAAAAAAAAAGGCATTAAGTTCATGGTTAGTCCACAGATAATATAAGAAAAAGTATTCGGAAAGTTGCAACAGCAAAAGATATCACTGGCAATACAAAATTAGTCAAGCTAAGAGTGGAGAGCGAACTAGAATTTATTGACTTCTACTGATTCCCAAAGGTCCAGCACGTGATCAACTGGTGTTAGCAACGAAAACTGACCTTTGTAGCGGAAATAATTTATCATTCGTAAAATAGGCTTGTTCTACGCAAGTAAAGAAAAACGTTTAACCGTTACGTAATAATACGTTAAGGTGTAAATGCGTCTGAAATCAAATAACATCGATGTTTGATAAAATGAATAAGATACCTCTCCAAAATTATCAGAAGGCCAATCCACTTTGGACAATTTAGCACATTTTTGTCGCTTGTTTAATTAATCATATACTGCGTCAGTTTTTTAATCTTCTTCCTTTAATCCAGTTCCACTCTTGTTCTCAATTTTTTGCTTAGCTCATACACATCGCGTCAAGGAATTATGAAGCATTTGCCGTACCAACACATCATCCAGTTCTAATCAGAGCATCAGAATAGGCTTTTACGTCGTTTGACTTATGATGTTAACCTTATGATTTGAAAACCGATGTAATACATGGATTGTGCACATCATCGAAAAAAATGTTTTTTTTATGTAGGCCTATTTATCAATGTTAGAATAGATTTGGCAAAAACATGTGGAGTGAAGCTGTAAATCGTTCAATGTATTTACACTACAATTGAAAATACATTGAAACTTCCGATAACTTGTAACACGTTGAAATTTCCGATTCAATTTTTAGACTAATCCTTTTAGGTTAAATTTGAAATGTTATTTGAGTGGCAAAGTTTTCATTTAATTTCAATGACACTTTTAAATCTGACGTTGGTTATTACTTCACTACGCTAAAGGATAAAACAATTAATTAGCAGAATTTTTGCTGTAGCATCAAGTTAGTGTAGAATCCCTGATTGGGTTTATAGGCATAAGATTTCTGCCTAGCTGTTAAAATATCGAGGTAAAACGTACTTTGTAAAAGATTTCTTCCTAATAATTTTCAAGATTTCCTGTTCATTTTACTTACTGTGTGGCATAATTTGTTTTCGCATAACGTAGAGATTCTTTTCAAATGTTTAATTTTTTTAGAATTGTTGACTCATGCATGGGCCACTTATATTTAAAACGTCACAAAATAATTATGACACATTCGCATATATCTGTGAAACAAGTGAATCTTCTGAAATTTCTCTGAGGTTACCATGAGGCAAACTTGGGTATCTCAAATTGAACTCAAAGTTCTGGCCTAAGTTTTCATAATGAGTACAGCCTACTTCGTTGAATCCCAAAGTTCCCGGAAGGCGAGTGTAGGGCCCAGGCTTTCCTGCCTCTGACGCGTCTGCCAACATGCCGTGGTCGTCGATGTCGTCCAAGGTGAAGCAGCGGCCGTACAGGGGGATGCCCATCACCGTCTTGTCGGCAGGGATGCCCAGCGACAACCAGTAGTCGATACTTGCTTTCTGTACACGGGTAATTCATGGACATGCCAGTTCTGCAGGTTAAGATTTAATTATTACTTCAATCAGGAATCTAGAATGAATGTTTGAGAGTGAAAACTTTTGTTTCTAGGAATCTGTAAGGGTTATTAAGTTCTCCTATTTTTGAAACTGAACGTATGTACTTATTTACATATTCTAAAATGTGGCTTCATATTTAAAGAAATGACCTTACAAGACAGACGTTTACCCGAATAGGAACAAAAGAAACAATACCGTCACTGCACAAACTGAACTTCACCGGTCCTACTCAGAATTTAATCCAAGCGTCTCTTAGGAGCGTTGTGCTATGAAGACAATGAGGAAAGTGAGAAATGTCATCGTATTTGCAAGTAATAATCTTTCAACCACCTAAACCATTCAACTGAAACCTACGTAGTAAACTTATTGGTCGACTCATTTTTTAGGAATGAATCGGTTTATTATACCTAATTGTACAATTTTAAATTGCATTCATATACTTCAAACTTTATTTGAAATAACATGAAAATACCAACTAGGGCGTAAAAAATATATTCAAACAATGAAAGATATGTTTTCCTATTACGTTCGAAAATTAAAAAAGATGTGCTGCTTTTAAATTGAAAAATAGCACTCAACATAACAAATTATTATTATGGAATTAGATAGGTTTCTAAGAGAAAAGAAATATGGGCAAGAGGAAATTTTGTAAAATCAGGTTAACGATCTTCACAGTGGTTACTCCAAATCCTCGTCTATCAAGAACTCAAGAAATGATCCAGCGATAAGCCCACCGTCTGGGCTTCATGTGGTTTTAGCTTCAAGTGACATTTCATTTAAAATGAGGAACATTAACTCACCACATTGAACCAGACGAAGTCTCCCTCGTCTGAGGGGTAGCCGCACAAGGGGGCGTTGTGGTGAGTGAAGTTCTCCCAAGCACCGTGGTAGTCGTAGGTCATGATGCTGAACACGTCGAGGTTCCTGATGAGGCCGGACACCTCATACGACGGGTCGATTGTGGGTTTGCCTGACGCTAGAGCTGCTGTCATTATAAGCCCGTGCTTGTCGAACTCCACTCTGAACTCATCCAAGAGGATGTTAAAGTTGTCCTGAGGGAGGAGTTTTGAGTCTTTTAAATTATTTTATAAGATAGAAATTCGTACCTCCATCATGAAGAAGTTGTAATGTTTGAACTCTCATATTCTGAAAACAACGTGGCCTGTCATGAATGGGACTAATTTACAATGATTTTGTCACTGCCCTATACTGCATCTCAGCTCTAATCTGAGAAAAACGGTCAGTAAAGTGAAACCTGAGTTTCCTTCCTGCTGCCTTAGAATACCACCACGATGCACCATGGAACCAAGTGCCTATACTCTACGTAGAATCTTGCGCCATTGGCGTTATGGACTTGTCTCCACTCAAAAGGTAAACTTTGGCAAGGTTAACATCGCTATATATGTATATATATATACTGCAAATCCAATCCAAGATTTAGTAGATCTCACACCCACCGTTCACCATGTCAGACTTCTCTGCATTTTGACGCATGCTGATTGCACGCTCGAGCTTACACCCCTAACGAGCAAGAATGTCATCAATATCATTATTTTAAGTTCATTCAGGGGAAAAAGTCTCTACTTTAAGTTAAGGTATCGAAATTAAATTGATTTTTCATGTACGACATCTCCATTGCTCTGCCTGTGAAGGATGCTCTATTTTCAAGTGTCTAATCGTTACTTGAATTTTTAATATTTTTAATAAGGGGTATTTTTTCTGTCTCTAATCTACTCATGTCAGTTTACAGTAACTGTGTTTTTTTGCCTTGGTAGCATTAATTTTAAATCTGTAGACACACGTTTGAAAATAAGTTTATCCATTCCCCTAATGCCAAGTTTATAGGTGATGTGACGGCCTTCAAATTGAACTAATTACGACTCGATATACCTGGGATCCCCCGTTTAAAGACTTATAAAGTCAGTTATGCAGAAAGATTGTACTGAGTTCAAGTGAAAAATGTTATAAAAAATCTTCGAACCTAGTAATCACGTTGCAACTTTTTGTTGAATACTATTGCAATGCGATAACCAGTTTTGAAACGAACGAGACATCGTTACACAAAATGCATGAACATGAGAAATGTGTGACGAAATTGGGCCTCCTTCTGCAAATCGTGTAAAAACCCATGGCTTTGGAGAGTGTTCTGGAGGAGTTCCGTCAGTAGCAGCTAGCAGGAGACTCTTATGGAAGCTGTGTAGCAAAGTGTAGGAAGCCCACTTTGTTTGTGCTTGCTGTGTTGTTCTCATTCTCTCATTTTAAGGGAAAGAGCCTCGCTTTTCTTTTCCGAAATACTTATTTTCGTTTCGGGCATTAATTATTTCTTGATATATCTTAGTAGGCCTAACGTTAGAAACAACTACACTTAGAATCTTTTCCGAGAGGCTAACATTTAGGATCCTCCCCGAGGGGCCAGTATTTAGGATCTTCTTCGAGAGGCCAGTATTTAGGATCCTCCCCGAGGGGCCAGTATTTAGGATCTTCCTCGAGAGACCAGCGAGAGGCCTCAATAAATATTCTTTATTGCCAAGCTTCCTTTTTTTATGAATTGGGTAGTTGCTTCATAACTTTGATTAATTTCTCTAAATAATAAATCTACCATAAAATGAATTTTACCAGATTGGGTACATTTATCCCTTTAATGTCCGCATTTTTGTACTCACATAATGGTACCACAACCACTGTCATTCGTGTGGCACAGGCATCAGGTTGTCACCAACATCAGAATGAGAAATTAACTATCACTCGACAGTGAACTTCGAAGTAGAAATTAGGGAAAAAACGTGACAAGAAATGCAAGATAGTAAAGGCCGTTTTTGAAAGTCGACAGGACCATTCTCTGGGGCCTTAAAAGATTAATTCATATATTTAACTACGTTTACTAAATGTTTACCATCTTCCAAGAAGATTAATTCTCGTGTCATAAATTGGAAGAAAGCCCAAGAAATATTTGAATCAAACTTCTTGTTAACAATAGTAAAACACGAAGATTGTTCCGTCATGATTTATAGGTCTCAGCCACTTGCAACTTACAGGGATTTTTCATCCCTCTGATTGTATGAACCCCAAAATGAATATCCTGACATTAACAATGATAACATTCTTGAAATGACAACGATATAAGATGTTACTGCTGAACACTGCAAAAATCAGAGTATTTCATTTACACATCTGCACTAAAAGTAAAGACGAAACCGTGGTAGGAATTTCAACTGAAATGTGCAATGGCTACCACAAGCGTTGAATGCCAACCTAATCGAAATATCATGGTTCAAATTAACACCGAGACGCAGATCGATATGTGACTTCGTCATTTTATTGCCAAGCTTCAGTCTACCTCTGTATCACCTGTGGTAAATAAATTGTTTGAATTGTTTAAATTTTAAAAGATATTCGTTCTTGGCTTAGCATAAAAATTAGGCAAAATATGTTTCACAGCTATTCAGATTTTGAAAAAGTTATACACCACGTACAATTGTGAATAATTTAAAAGCTTATGTTGATTCAATACCTCATAAATTAATAACATTCCATTTGCCCCTTTTAGTGGGCCTCATAAGCATTTATCTTACGCTTGTTCTACGAGTATATTCACTACTCGTACATCGCTCCCCTTTGGCTGACTTTTTCTGTTTGTATATAGATGAAAAAGTGCATTATGTACGGTTGCGGAAAATAATGATGTCATGCATTTCTTATAAGTCGTTCAAGCAACAAATGGGAACAGAGCGAGTAGGTCGTAAATTTTCTTGTCATTCTCTATTCCTCGCAAAAATCCATAACTGGAGAGGTTCTCGCTCTTTCCTAGCTCTGAGATTTGTTAATTTTAATATGTTTATAAAGCATGAAAAGGAAAAAACAGATTAACGACGCTCGAAAATATGTTATTCCCTATTCGCAAACTATTTAAGAATTAACATAGCAGTTTGTGTTCATGGATGCGAAAATAATATCAACGACCACAAATGAATACTGAGCAAAAGTTCTACTTGGCTTGTGGAGGAACGTCTTTTCAAGTTAGTGGTAAGGTATAATTTTTTGACTAAAATATTATTGGGAGGTGCAAAGTAGCCGTGGGAAGTCAAATATAAATCTTTCGTGATTTATGAACGTGAGTGCTTAGTATTGAAAGAAATTACATGCAGAAATTAAATTCTTGAATAGACAACCGCCATCACATTATTGCGTATTTCTTAAACTGCAAGCGTTGCGTTAAGTGAACTTTGATGCTTTTTTCTCAGAATGTTGAACAGAAAGAAGTGGCTGTTGACGATGCAGCACGAGAGAGATGCATGAAAAAACCTTTACATTCGTAAAGGTGTTATCGGATTTGATCATGGGGAATGCAATCATTATCTTAAAACCTTCTCCCACGAGAAAAGATATCAGCTTGAAGTACCAGCGCTTGCGCACATGGGGGAAAACAGCCACTCGAATCTACTCTCATGATTTACAAGAACGTTTTGCTCATCCGTGCGGTACTTAGTTTCAGTGAGAATAATATTTTTTGGGCAATTTTGTAACATCGTTTAATAATAACAAGTTAAATAAATAGAGCACTAGCATGTTAAGACATTGTATATTTAAATTGAGAACTATTTCAATTCTATCCAGTTACCCAATGGCGTCAAATTCAATTTGATACTTCATGTACGAACAAAGGACAGTACAAGTGTTTATTACCGTCCAGAATCGTAAACTGTAGTGAATAAACGCGTTAGAAGAGGTTGCCATTTTTCATTAGTCACAACTTTTGAAGCTCAATATTTAACCCTCGTAATAAGTGAGAATTTAGTTTTTAACTATTTTAACTCTTACTTTGCTTATTTGTCATAGTGATCAATTAGAGTAAAGGTTCCCTTCATTGTTCCCTTGACCATTGTTAACAGTGAATTCACAGCTTTTACCGTGTTTCCACTCTTAGCACTGCGAAAGGTAAATAGTTTCGTGTGCTAAACGTAAGTTGATAAAGTTAAACTAAATGTCTCTGGGGTTATTTTTTATAAAAAACATAGAAGTTAATCAATATACCGTGTGATGTGTAATTCGATGCCCATATTTTAACCATATACAGAAAAACGCTAACTAAAACGATTTTAAGGAGTGACGAAAGCTTCAAATCTCTTTCGTTTTCTAGAAATGATACCCAGAAATAATTTTAGATTCCCGTAGGAATAGACTAAAGTGCGCTCCACCAGCCTGCCAATGAAGTTGGATTTCACTCATTGGCTGCATTGTAAGCCTATTCCTACGGGAATCTAAAAGTATTTCAGGTCATTATTTCTCGAAAAAGAAGAAGTTTTCAGGTTTTTGTCACTCCTGAAAATCGTTTTATTTAGCCTTTCTGTATGTGGTTAAAATGTGTGCATTGAATTACACAACACTCTGTATAATCTATTACTTCTTCACAAGGAAGATTTTGAAACGTTTTAAGATAACCAATAGCGATTTTGGGATGTGTGCAAAATGAAAATTCAGTGTTTGCGAGCTGCTGTGAAAGAAATAACATAACGCTAGCAAAAACGTGACTCAGTCACACATATGTTGTAACTGAGAGCAATGCACTGTCTCAGCTGCAATGGCTTCTGCATTTTATGCGATAGTACGATATTTCTTGCCGAAAACGTTCCACATTGCACCAAAAATGAAAATATCCATAAAAAGGCGTTCATCAAAATAAGAAAGTTTCAAATACACGGTAAATAGTTACATTCAGAGAATCTAAAAGTGGCGTTTAATCGTATGCTAAACGTATACACACAAGTCCTTAACACAGCTGCGAATGTTTGGCATGACCTATCCTCGAATGATGAAATTCATTTTCTTTTGAAATGTTTAGTTCTGAAATTCGCCCCATGGAAGGGGCGTCATATGATGAAATCCTGTCAGTGAGTGCAGTAATTTGGGACGTTACAAACAGCTTTTGCCGAGAATAACGATGTAGGTCGTGAGGAAAATCAGTTCAAAGAAAAATTAGAACTCACATACAAGCAAGCACCCAAGATAGGTCAGAGCTTTATATCTAAAGATGCAAACTGTTCAGTTTGAATTTCACTAGACGTGATGTAATTTGATCAAAACATAATAACAGTATATTGATACTCGTGAACATTGTGTCATTTTCATTAATGAGTTTTGTAATTTATTACGTTGCATCTCTAATGCCCTAAAAAATGTGCCTAACATATAGAAAAGAATTTGAATCTTTCTGGTGGATGAGTCAAGGAGTGCTTCTATGAATATAATTTAATCAAACAGAAAGCTTTGAGCATCATAGACAACAATACGGTAAAACTTCTAGGAGTTTGAAAAAATTAGGAATTTTACTGATCAGCTAAAATACGGCCGAAAATGAATGAGGAAAGAGGACACGCAATGAAATGTGTGCTCAAATTAATGACTGATATCTATAGTAAATTTGGCAAATTAAACCTGCTCTTCATGAAAATCGTTCAATTTTTTCAAGAATGAAATTCATGTCCTAACCAGTATTTTTGCGCTATTGTACTACGGCATGTGCCCATGCTTTACTGATGAACGATAGTTTGTCTTTATCCAAACACGTCAACTTTAGATGATATCCGCCACCTAAATACTGAAAACTTTGGATATAATTGAAAACAATAGAAATTAATTAATAGAATTAATTAATTAATTAAATGAAATATAATTTTGCCCCTGAGAACGCAATCATCACAAATTATTTTATGACTTATGTGCACTTATTTTATGTGCACCGTGCGAGGTAGTCCAACTTTCTGCTACCCTCCATCGCTTGTGATGAATACTGTGAGCATAGGGTCCATTCACGCAAATATTTGCGGTCAATACTTGCAGCACCGTCATTACGCCTCCAAATTTAATTGAATCACTTCTAGCGATCGGACAATAAAATGTCACTCACTGTCATAAAGATATGAAAATCTCCTCATGTGCTACATTTTCTTCGTTGGTAACTCACCCTGTCTTCAGGAGCTCCTCCTCGTTGCGTGGGGTACTCCCAGTCAATGTCGAGGCCGTCGAATCCTTCCTTTTGGACGAGATCCAAGCAGCTTTGAATGAAGGTGGCTCTTTTTGCCGGGTCTGCTACCATCTGCGAAACATGATTTTGATTATATGTATGAACAGCTTATTTAAACTAGTGTGCAGTGTGTGTCATTCCTTTCCGTAAACGAGTTTTTCAATAGATTATGTTGGATCTCTTATGCCTTAAAAAGTGCGCACAGTGAATTTCTTTGTCAGATTATGATGATTTTCTAAGAAAGATAAACGAGTTCAGTGTCATGCCCTCGCTCGGGAAATATGATTTGAGTCTTATGCAATGGTGCCCGGGCAAAGCATTTAAATCTCAGGTAAAAAATTATGTGAATAAAATGTATTTCATTTTGTCACAAGACAGTCATGGGGAAATTAATTAGGTTGTATCTAATGGACACACGGTTAAGATAATTGTTCTTGGCATACATTTGTGAGCGAGTGTTATAACTTATGACTGGTTCTTATGACACGGGTCATGAAACAAAAACCACACTCTCTTTCAGCGTCCTCGGTACGGGCAGCGAAGGCTTACACAAAAGACTATGGCGATATTTTTTCCTGTTATAAAATTAATTGAGAGGGAACCGAGCTTCTTTCCTCTCGATCATTTTAAATTAAATACAGCAACGGTCAAAAAACTATCGTGGTCGCTACTTGGGCGGGCAGGCCTGAGTGATCGCTCAGAGGTGCTCCACTCCCTTTTCTGCCTTGCCTCTTTCTTGGCCCCCTTTTGAGTCTCATAAAGAGACACAGCATGGAGTGGAGTCACTTAGGGTGTGGACGAGGCAGAGAGGGCGGAGGCAAGAGGGTAGAGAGTCGTACTTGATAGATAAGTTGGAGTTTGACAAGCTCTTTAGAACCTGCGGTGAGACTACAGATCTCAACAATCGTGACGTCTAAGTTAATTCTGGATTAGTCCCTGGGTTCAGTTTCTGGATTCAATGTCGTGGGTTCGTATACTCGTGAGGGTTCGTTATTCAACATCACCAATAATTGATAATGTTATGATTGACATATTTAACAGAGAGCTGGTTCTAAAAAGTCTAGAGCGGGAGTTGCAGCCTTTTGCCTTGCGTTTGGACTTTTTCTTGGTTGTACGTCGGGTGCCTCGTGTGTGCTTTCCTCCCTCCTCCGCACTCGCCTCATCGTCCACCAGTCAATTCCTACGTTGTACTTCTTAACTACACGACTCGCACGAGCCACAAACAGGAACAAGCTCTTTGAAAACTCGGCTACAGTTTCCAAGTGGTTGATTGCTTGACAAATCAAGAACTAGATGTAAAGAATAACGTATTCACGCTAAACGTCATGCTTGAAGTTTCGAGACTTCTGTCTCTGGTGGCAGTCATCTTTCCTTCTTAATTATTTCTATCTAACGTAACGAAAACGTAGCGAGAAATCAACCAAACAATCAGATGCACACACGTGTTAAAAATCACTCTTATACTACCAGAATGTTTATTGCTCAATTTTTCTTCCGAGTTCGCCATTTTTCAACTACCGTACACAAATATGTGTATTCGTAAATAATAATTAATTCTTTGGACCTCATTTGCTTAATAGGAATAATTCTTACGACAGAGTAATCCTCAGAGCCCTCGTTCCAGCCGCCCACGGCCAGGATCACATTCAGGTCCGGGTTTGTCTCCTTGAGGGCCACGAACCGTTCGTAAGCGCAGTAGTTACCAGGAGGGTCGTCCTCGGGACAGTTCTCATTCCAGGGGTCGAGAACCTGTGTGTCAAGGGAGGGAGAAACTGTGAAATATTTCCGTTCTCGGTTCATCAAACCTGAATAATATTTCCAGCACTCTGGCTTTTTTACGAACCACACACTTGCTTTATTATTTGCTCCATAATTTCTAGCGAGTTTCAGTAAAATTATTCAAATATCGCAGTTATCTCACTGTAAAAAATTCAAATTCAGTATTCTGCAGAGAGCGCAAAAAATCCTAAGACTTTTTTAAAATTTAATAAACACAGTAATTAAAATGTTTTCTGGTTACGAAATAGCTAAATATGTTAAAAATGACTACCTTCCTTTTAATCATTGTATGTTTGGTTTAAAAATATAGATTTACGGAACGAAAATAGGTTAACATGAAGTTATTATTGAACTCCAACACGTAGAAATACTAAATCCGGAGAATGTTGAGTTATTAAAAGTGCCACTGTGCCTACATCTTGTATGTGTAGGTATAAAGAGTGTTGCACTTCAAATTGCAGAAAAGGCAAAAATGTTACCGTGTCGTAGGATCCTACACCGACACAACTTTTAGTGTTAATGCTTGCAAGAAATATTGGTATTTGTGTGAGCGTGAAAACTGCTTCTTGTTTATGTGTCTGTGACTCCTCCTTCTTCTACCTTTTACTTTTTCATCTGCAGACGTACAGGGGGTAGTTATGGCAGTAGAAAAAAGGACGCTGGTAGTGATAATACTTCACGTACTTGTTCATTGACTTGTCTGCCCTCCTTATTTTGCTCCTACTTTGGTAAGAGTGTGATTAGTGCCTGATGGTATAGGGCTTGGATGGCTGCCAAGAATCAACACTAGCCTCATTTTTTATTTCCATTAGCAACAAAATGCCAATTGGATTGCTGTGATTTTTATTTAGCATTGAATTTGAACAAAATCGAAGATGCTCTCTAGTTCGTTTCGAAACAATTCTAGAACTTAGCGATCCCACTGTCGTGGAAAAAAAGGTAATTTAAAGGGAATTTCAAACTAGTGTTTGGTTTTTGGGATCATGCTTCCTTATTATTCAAAAGCCCGGTCGCAACACAGTATCCTCGTCGTTGGAACTAAAACTTGGAACTCAATCCCTGCGGAGATCCGTGAAAGTAATTCTTAAAAGGTATTAAAAAGAAATCGTGAGTCTCACTTCCCATCAGAATACTAGTCGTGTAAGGTCATCAAGTCAACTCTAGTCTCCTACATGACTGGTCCTAATAATGTAATTTGCCATGATTAATATCTCCGATCTTCAGTCGGCTCTTAAATCGTTTATCGAATATACTGTTAAAATCTAGTCTATATAAACTATATTGTAAAATGAAGGATCTAACATCGAGTTAACTATCTCATTGATCAGTCTAATGCGAAACTAGGTCAAGTGAATTAGGTTAAACATTATTGCACACCTTAGAATAACGTGATGGTAGGATGCCCTAGCAGTCGCTGAACTCATTCGGGCCCACAGGTAGCTATACTCAAATTTGACCATTGTACTAGACTTGAGAAACGTTCTACCTCTGTATCACTTGTGGTAAATAAGTAAATTGTTGTATGGGAATTCGTAATGTACGCTATTATTTTTGCAATCGTGTCTTATCTTGCTACTCTCTCAAACCAGCGGTTTCTGTGCAAACCATCGGTCTTTCATTGTTAAAATTATATTCGTGTGCTATAATGCGTGATTATTCTTAGAAATTAGGAAAAGAGAGAGGGAGTTCATAAGTTATAAGAAAGATACGCCAAACATGAAGTATTTCTTGACGAAACCAACATGCGTGAATGACAAACTCTCTTAATAATGGGACCTTATTGACATAATCGGCATTCTTACAGGGTGAATTTTTCGATCATGTTCAACATTGAATGAATGATATTCCGAACATGTTAGTATAAACATTTTCTATTTCGATACCAGTGGCATTTTGTAAAAAAATCGTGTGGAAGTTATCCTCCAAAAAAAGGATGTTTGACTGAAGTTGAAAAATTTGGCTGCGTCCGGAACTTTTGATATTCACATACGAGAATAACCTTAAATAGGTAGGACTCAAAATGAATTTATCCATTCTGAGTAAATGACAATGGATCAAATTGAGGACGTCCAAAATTCTTTTGATTTAAACATATTTTTCACTGTTTTTGGTGCGTGTTACACTGGAAGTTTTTAAATTCAGCTCGTTCACTACCTCGTACAACTTATTATGCCTCCTTCTCTCAGATAGAGGGTAAATATTCATTGCTTGCTGCAGGTGACACGATGTAGAAGATGACGCATGATTAACCTAAGCTTTTAGAAAATCACTCGCAAGAATATAAATTACGAGACCAAAAATTTTGATTAACTTTAAGATTTGAGTAGATTATTAAAATTTACTCAGTGCATCTAATTGATAATTATTCCATATTACTCTCATATCACGAGCAGAATAATTTCAAGAATAATACCTGAGAAGAATGAGCGGCGAAGAAAATTTGTGAAAACCTTTCTTTTAACGAAATAAACTCATCATTGCGTGATATAGAAATTGTTGAGATAATTTCACGTCTAAAATCCTAAGCGAAATTTTACCGAGGCTATGTTTTTTAAATATTTCAGGCAAGTTATGAGATTCACATGTTCATAAATCCTTTTCTTTCATTTTCTTTTCAAAATGGTGAAGGTAATGTGGTAATTGTGTACATGAATCCATACGAGATGAATTACTTTAAAATTACTGTTTAGATGATTTAGAAACGTAAATATGAAAAATATTTGACTTCAACACTTAGAGTTACAGCTCAAACGGTAATGCAATCGATGAAGCGCTGAAGAAATTTTTTTCTAATTCAGTCATTCTGCGTTACAGTGATGTTTGGTGACCGCCATGACCTCAAGATATAAATACTTTCGACTATTCATTTTAGGATATTTAATGATTCCCATTTGACTCGGCGTACGTTGCGTCATCTGGTGTTTAAGTACAATTAAAACATAACATTGTTTAAGAAACCAACTACACTACACTAAAGATGTTACTGAGCAGCATAATTAGATGCGTATGTATGTGTTCAAATAAAGCTGAGGTGACCTTAGTTAAATTTCACAAGGTCTTCTATCAATTTCCATTATTCAAGTATTAACATTAACTCTATACTGGATTTGAAAACGGCATGGTATGTATATATGCACTGACGTGTAAATTTAAGTGTTACGTAATATTGTACATTAAGAAAAACTCTTCAGATTCATTTCGCCCATCAATTTGTACGATAATTTTTTTTACAATGGTCCACTCGCGCATTCAACTGACACGCGGCATGATATGCTCAATTTTTTTTTAAGGAATCTCATCCACTTGTGCTGGTCGTACGATAGCGAGCGAACAAGAGCCTTGCACCTGCACGTCTCCCAAGAAACAACTCGTAAACGTGTATACTCATGCCCTGAAATTAGATAAAGTTGCGTGAGCAATGAACAAAGCTAAGAGTGGCGAAGGGATGAGTTTTTGAAAAGAACACTCCAACTAGGTGAGGTAAGTTAGTGAGAATTTTGCATGAAATATAACTTACAAATATAGAAAATTAAAATTGTAAGATAAATTGTAAATTTAAATTATAAAAGTTACACGCAAAGCTTGAACATACGAAGAGAAGAGTTGAAATATGAAGAGAATAAACTGCTGAAGTTAAAATACTAAAACTATTAAGAAAGCCAAATCGTGTTCAACGTCCTTCACATATCAATAGAAATCAGAAAGCCCTTAAGGAAGAACAAAGAGGAGTGTTTTATCAAAAACAGCTCTCATGGGTCTGCATAGGTTGCACCTGTCGGTATTCCCGGGCTAGTATAATGACGTCTGTACCGAATATCAGGGATGGACTGCAACTGTTATCAGGAAGCGCCGGTGCTGGGTTATTTATGAATCGAGGAAAACAACTTAATCAACGCTCCTCGTATTTTGCGCACGTGTTATGAATATAAGCTGCTCCTCAAGGACCATCGCTCTGTGATCACCTCTGTACGCATAAACAATCAAAATTTTTGATGGAGGATTCTATCTCTACAGATAGAATATGTGCGCTGGCAATTCACATCACTGCCCACGCAGAGGGTTCATTGGCGAGTTGAAGCATTTGCGCAATTCCTGGTAACAGTGATTGAATAGTAGACCTCGTCACACTTCTGGGTAACAGAACTATGAGCGTGTGTAAATGAAGCATGGTTCGAGGTGCGCTCGATAGTTTTGCTAATTATGAGCTAACAATCATCATCTTTTTTTCAACAAAGCAGGATCTAATCGTACAAGGACTCCTTCCTTTCGAATGTATGAGATTGACCACAGGCCTCGGAAAGGCCGTACCAAGACTTTTGTGGTCGTTCGCACCTCTTCATTTTATCTCAAGTGGCATTGAAAAATCATTAACAGTGTTTTCGTTCAATCGAAGTCTTGACGTTCAATTTCTGCATTTATTTCTATCAATTGACCTCGTCACTTGAATGACCTAAGACATCATTTTTATTTCAATTGTTAATCAGATATTTTTTTGTACAATATGATTGATATACGACAGTTCTTTATACTCAAGTAGTCCTTAACATTTATCTCATCCCCAATGCTAGTTGTTCCGGCAACATTTTAGATCCTAGTATTTTCAATACATTCATGCTCTATGTAGTCATTTCTTTTTATCAAGCTAAACATTTGAATTAATCTCATCTCTTCTCCATCATTTATGCATGGAGAAAAGATCTCAACCTTTTGTATTAGGAATACCCCGCTTCTTCCATTTTTCTATTTAGTGTCGTATTACCACGTTCAACTTTTCCGCAACGAAAATGAGTCACTTATTTCTGATTTTATTTTCCTTCGAGCAAGCTGTTCTCTTAATTAAATATGCAGGTAGAGTTACTGATCAGTTGCTCAGTGGCGCTTAATCCGCTGCTGGTGAAGTTTCATCACCGCCATTCAATATGCATTGTGTTCACAAATATTAAAAGGCTAACATGTTGGATTTTTTATACGTACGTGGAAAGTATCCTTCAGTTTCAGACACAGCCTTGATCCAACAAATTTCAGCAAATGTCAAGAGGTAGCGAAAACTATGTAGTGAGCTTGACTTGAAAATGAAGGTACCTAAAATTATGGGAGTTTTTAAATTTAGGGACATTTTTCGGCAGATAGTGTACACCATGCAATAGTGGGAAAACAATAGCAAAAGTATTTTACGCTAAGAATAAATGAAGTAAACGTAACTGAAGAAAGTTTCGTCTGATTTTCGGTATGTAGGAGGACTGCCAATATTGAGTTTTTGTCTTGTGAAGAACTAAATTATTCAAACTTACTTCAATAGTCCAAGTCTGGTTGCTAAGTCCAGCGAAGCCGAAGATGGCGTGAGTGCAGATGAACGGGTCAATGTCATCGACGTCAAAAGCCCCGTTGCCAGGCCTGTACACCGCCCATGAGCTGAAGTAACACACCACCCATCCTGCGCAGAAAGTTGTTCATTTAATCCATTTAATAGAATATGTGAGAAAATACAACAGGACTTCTGTGTTATCGAGAAAATAATTCAGCGAAACGAAGAGATTGTTTCAAGTGAAAGAAAAAGTCACCGGAATTGAAACCATGCAAGTAAAACTTCATTCAGTTGGTTTCAGGGCAAACAACGGATCTTTTCCACATTAGCCCCGCCACTAATGCAACACATAAGTTCACTCGCTTGTAACTTTCGAAGTAATGCACCTATCGACTTGAAATTGTAATTGAAACGAAAGATTAAAACATTCTTTTGTTTGAGAGTAATTTGAAGTCGATTGGTGAATTATTTCGAAAGTTACAAATGGGTGAAATTATGTGTTGCATTAGTGCATTAGTGTTGCATTAGTGTTATTCATTAAAAGTTTTGATTTCTTAATAAATTGTTACAATAATTATTTTCTGTCTTTCTCACCTTTTACCTTTAGGAATTACCGATCCCTAGTTGAATGCATTTAATTATTTATCACTGAAAAGTTTGCATTTTTAAAAATTTTCAAATGGTCTTAAACTTTTGATCAGGAGTGTACATTTGCAATTTATAAGTGTTTGTTTACGTTTTACTACACTGTTTTCCTGCATGAAGTTAATATAAAATATTTGAGTTCATGTGCCATTCAAGAAACAATGAAATGTTCTAAAAATTAAGCCTTAGGACTAAATAACTAAAGTCATCCAAGTGTTGTTTAATTTTTGGCCACGGGCGTAATGGTATCTTTGCTTGGATACCTCGTTCCCCAGGACTCAAGAAAGTATAATTTTTTTTTGAGGGGACTCATCAAACTTTACGTGTAGGCAAAACAGCGTGGTGGACGAACTTAAGCTGGAAATGTGATGGCAATTATGTCATATTAACTGTTGGGGTACTTTACATGAGTAAGACCTGAAGAGTGCATGGTTATAGACAGACTTCAGTTGGATGACGTCATTTACAATCCTAAAGACTTGGCTTGTAAAACAATTTTTACTGGCTGTTCAATCGTAGGATCGATTCTGAAACATTGGACGAATAAGCATTTAAAATTGATGCGTTTTAAGTGAGTTATTACCTATTCAAAGGTCTTGAAAATATGTCACGCACACTGTAAAATGATACACACATGCTCGTGAATACTGACATGAAAATGTTTTCACGAAGAGTAACTGCATGCAACTCAAAAGCAAATGACAAAATATGCAAAAGTGTACATTCATCGGCTTTTAATTGTGAGCATTTAAAAATGAAATTATCAGAAATTCAATGTATGCACCACGTTTGTCATAGGAGGGCTTAGAGAGTTCATGGTTGGGTGACCCTATGAATGAACTGACGTTTAAACATATTTCATCTATCGTTTGACATTTATTGGAGCCTGCACCAGCAGTTTTTTGTTGATAAAAACGCTGCTTCGCAAGCATTCATGTATGCCAACAAATTATATCTTACGAGTGTAAGCAAACAAAAGATTACGAGATTCGTACTTGGAAAATTAGATGAAAACAGCACTTACCATCGGCGGCCACCGAGCCGCAAAGCGCTAGCACCGATAGCAGGCCAAGCACCCGCATGATGGTCGAAGTTTCTTGTTCTTTCGTGAACGTCGTCGCAGTCACACAAGCAGCACCTTTTCCAAGCGTTAGCTGTGGAAGAATAAGCTCTCGTTGAAGCGGTGTTTTATTTTTCTGAAGTAAACGCGATGACCGTGAGAGAATTTGCAGTGCGCCAGCATGCAAAGTGATTGATAACGTCTTTGGAGAACGAGACAGATGACCTCAAAGTTCCCAGTTCCTTTTATTATGCTGGTAAATACCAAGTAGTACACCCTAAGAAGCAAACAAGCCTTTCTTAGAATACTTGTGATGTCTCAGATTCCCTGCAACTTGACGCCAACGATGTTGCTTTTCAATCAATAAATATCGTTGTTATAAATTACGCCAATAGGTTTGTGGGAGAAAATTTATGTACAAAGTGAGTACTGAGATGCAGTTTCCCATAATGAACGCTTCTTGTTCTCGATTTTGCTTTTAGACATTACTTAATTGAAGGGATTTGTTGAAGAGCTATCGTTAAATCACAGCGCGATGACCATGAATCAAAGATGGCAATCATAGATAACCATTAAATATCCTAATAGAACCAAACGTTCGTGTAGAATATTTTTACGAGTGGCGAAATTAACCGAATATAGCTTTTCCGCAATTCTGAAAATATGAAGTGAAAGAGCTGTACGGGAGCCTCACGTCACAACGAAATGTTCTAACAAATGATGCCTTCACGCGTAGTACAAATGAAGAGGAGACAAGATATAGGTCTCTGCGACTCGCAGACGCTACAAGTCATGTTACGCAATTATGCATACACAAAACACTGACACTACTGCAGCGAAAGTCTTCCAGAAAGACACGAACCTCTGACTCTCACAAATACAAAAAAGTATAACATTTGCTGGAAAGTTTGCCCGGCTCCTGTTATCACTCTATTAGAAATATGAAAAATTTATTTCTCTAAATCTACGGTACCCTGCTAGTTTATTTACCGATTGCTCTTTAACGTAACATTTTACTGAAAACAGAAAATGCAGTAACTTCCTCTTGCACCAAAAGCTACATTTTGTTTTAATTTCAAGTTATTCAAACTCAAGGTCGTATCAATCATAATAAAATTTACATTGAATTAATTTTAAATTCACTAAACATAAGATCAAATTAATCTGACATCGGTTCTTATTTAATTCTCACACAAAATTAAATCTTGAAATGAGATTTTTTATTCGATCTAATTCAATTATAAATGAATATAACAGAAGTTCAAATTGAAGGAAACATTTCACATTAATAAAAATGAAATTTGAATTCCTGCTGGAAGGCCCACTCTTGTTCTCTCCAGAACTGTTGAACGAGGGAGAAATTACTCAAGGGGCTTTTCGGCGTGGAAGAAATACGCCATGGGCTCAAAGATTTTTTAAACGAGTATAAAAGCCATTTGAATTAAACTTTGTAGCCTCCAGTGAAGTCAAAATATGTGGTTTCACTGTTGAGGTGACTGGTTACCGAATATCAGTTGTGTGTGATGTTTATAGAGATATCAGATTTCGGATGGGTGTCGGGAATCACTAGTCATTTCCGATGGCAGAATTCAATGCTTTTCCGTTGATCCCCGACACCTATTTCCTAATCCTGTTACAGCATACATTCGATACATTATTTTGTATGTATTCAATCAGGGATATTGTCAGGAATTCATAACATCAGAGTGATTTTCTTTAAATGTTTTGTCATGACATCCTTTTATCGACGTGTGAAAAAAATCTGAAGTAAAATAAGTTTTGAACGCACTATATGTAGTGTGGTGAATTCACGCAAGTGGTGAAATACACCGACAATGATTGCGAACTTTTCATGAATGTCTAACAAACCATTAAAACTTCTGTAGTTTCAGACATTCTTTAAATTATTTTCAAGTACTTGTTTTTGCAAATACTCATATTTGTCAAGAAATTGAACCTAAAATGATGCCTTGTAATAGTTTTTATCTTGAATTCTTGTATATTTAAATTGTTACCTCAGTAATGCAGCAATTAATGAGTGTGTACTACTAAACATCATTTACCTAATACCAAAATTAGATTGACTTAAATTTGTATACCATTAATTTGAACTTTAGTTGGATTGCTACAGGGGTTGGACAAAATAATGGAAACGCCTAACATTTTGTAATCATAATCTTGGAACATGTCATAAAACAGTCAAACCTTGGCATATTTTAATGTTTGATTGCTTAATATCGTCCCTATTTAATATTTTATTTAAATGAACTGTTTTTTTACAGATATCTTAGAGAACAATTTAGTTAGAACTTTATAAAAATGGCAGACCTTTCTGACTTTCAAAGTGGCCAAATTGTTAGTGCTCGTATGGCAGGAGCTAGTGTAACAAAAACAGCACGAAAGCTTGACTTTTCAAAAGGTACTGTCTCAAAAGTAATGACTGCCTATGAAAGAGAAGGAAAAACGTCTTCAGCAAAGCACAGATCTGGCCGAAAGTTGAAGTAGTTTCAGACAGACCATCGGACTCTACATCGAATTGTTAAAGAGCGCCGCACGGAAAGGCTCGTAAAATTAGTGCAGACCACAATAAACACCTACAGAACCCAGTTTCCACAAAAACTGTTCGTCGGGAGCTGCACAAATCTGGATTCTAGGGAAGAGCTGCAATTAGGAAACCTCTGCTCTCAAAGACAAATGTTTCGAAGCGTTTAGAGTGGCGGAGAAACCACCGGAATTGGTCCGTCCAGTAGTGAAAAATAAATTTTCACTGACGAATTATCGTTTACCATATTTCTGATCTCCTGCCAAGTTTATATTCGGAGACAGCAGAAAGACGCTTTTAATTCAGACTGCCCTCTCCCAACAGTAAAATATGGCGGGAGTTCTGTGGTGATCTGGAGTGCTATTTCTTGGAAATCCGCAGTGCCAATTCTTTACCTTTAATGGAAGAATGAACAGCCGAGAATACTTAGGAATTTTGGGGGACCGATTTCATTCTTTGCTTCAATCACTGTTTCCAGAGGGGACTACCATATTTCAAGATAATAATGCCCCAATCCCTACAGCTAGAATTATTGAAGAATGGCACGAGGAACATTCTAATGTAGTTGAGCATCTCATCTGGCCACCACAATCCGCAGACCTCAACATTGTTGGGCATTTATGGTCGGTTTTAGAGATTCAAGTATGAAGTCGATTTCCTAAAAAAACTCTAAGAGAATTTGAAAGTGTTCTAACTGAAGAATGGACTAAAATTCCCTAGGAAACAATTCACTATTTGTATGAATCAACACCTAGGAGAATTGAGGCTGTAATTCCCTCACAAGGTGGATCTACCCCAGATTAAAATATATTTTATTGATTTTCCAAAGTGCTTCCATTATTTTGTCCAACTCCTGTATCACGCTTCAGTTTGATCCAAAGTAAGAAATTTTAAAAATGATAGTTTGAATCATACTGCCCAAGAAGAGGTATATTGTATCGTAAGAACCGACTCGGGATGAAGGTGGAAGCGGAAAGGCACTCTCATTGGAATGCATTAACCACTCGTAGCTGCTAAAACTCACATTCGTTCTCTGTAGACACGTTTTACTTTCCTCTGAAATCATATCGTTTTTCTCCGACGATTTGCGTCTTCAAATTAGAGTTGCTTGTCTTTGTGGCTCATGTTAGTTCTCCTTATCTGCGCTTGCATGCGATTACGGGCCCGAACTGCGCCTCAGTTTTGCTCGTTACTGTTGTCGTCATGTTCTCTCGCTGACTCTCTTCGTAGCCGTATCGTTGTTGAAAATATGATTTTTGTCCACATTTGACATTTCTGAAATTACCGTGACAGACACAGCACATAGGAAGGTAGGTTGAAGCATGTGGATGTATATATACACATATCTTCGTATGTATTTCTAGACGTGTTAAACGCAATTGACCAAAGAGATAAGAAATAATTTAGTTTAGAATAATAACGATAATTTAATTTAGAAATGACTTAATACTTAAATACATAAATTAGTATCTATCAATCAATGGAAATGAATGGATTTATGAATGGTGGATTCATTGCGAAGTTATTTGAATTAAAAAATAACCGCAAAATTTGTTATTGATCAGACTGGTTTACATAGTTTACCTACTTATACCGACATTTCTTGCTTGTAAAATTTCTCCCAGGTTTGTTTCCCTCTGTGTGCCTCAGTTTAACTTGGTGCCCGCTCAAAACGCAGCAAAGGTTTACGTTATAACATGTATGGAAATCATATCAGAAACAGGGAAAATACTTGGTTCCAGTGTTGCGGTGGTCAAAATATAAATTCTACAAGTTCCATGAAAAACGTGGAAAATGTTGAAACTTCTATAAGCCAAAAGTTTATAGAACTTACAACGAGGACTTGCTCATCGAGAGAGTGTTACGCTTAACCGATTTTAGAACGGTTAAAAGCATGGACCGAACACTGTGGACCTTGAAGAAATTCTCAATTAGAAAAGCCGAAAGAAAAAAGTAATTTGGGAAAGGTAAAAACCACTGAGCGATATTTGGACTTGAATAAAATATTCATCATAAATTCTGAGACTATCAAGCAAAGAACATCAGCAAGCTTAGGGCTGTTGGACTTTCCAGCTCAAACGCCATTATGAAACGGTTCTGAAAAAGTCCTGAAGTGGCTTGCTAAAGAGCGTGACAATTATTCTTACCACAACTTGGTAGAACGGTATAAAAGAATATGGAGCGATTCTTCTGACCCACAGAAGAGTCTGTGTACGTAAACGCGAGCATTCACAGGACAGGAAAAATGTCGTCCTCTTGACTGACTTTGAATGGTCTACGCGAACTGATACTAGTCCAGAGATTAACTATAAATCATACGCAGAAGAAGGCTTATTGGTGGATAAATATAATACGGTCTCATCTCCTAAAATCTAACGAGCGAGAATTAGTTTAGATCTCAACGTTACGGGTTCTCATACTTACTAGGTAGCATTTGGATAAGTACGGAGCAATGTTCAAAGTCCGTTGAACAAGTTCAAGGAACAAGGAAGACTTGAGAAAAAGTTTTATAGTGTCAACATGAACGAAGTGATAATACTGTTGTTTTAAAGGCACGCGTATGAGTGAGCACAAGACAAAGTCTGAAAGTTGACGTATTATATCAGAAAGGAAGCAAGTTTTCAAATCTACCTAAACTAGTTTAAATTTCTTTATGAGCTTTCCACGCTTTAATAAACATAAACTTCCAGCAGGTAGTATTTCAAGCTGAGCGTTGATTGATGTCAAGCGGTCAGCAATCTGCGCAATGCTCAAAGCTTGTGGATGAGCGACAGGATCGGAAGACATCTAAAGAATAATCTCAAGTCGTTTCAGGAACTTATCGTCGATTTATTTATTAGGATTTATTTCTAAAGAAGAGTCAAAATAAAGTTAGTTTCATATGATTTCTTCGAAGTACTACATTGCTGAACTGAATAATGGCTTGACCTGTTGATCATAACCGTGACATTGACAAAACGTAAAATGAATTGCTGTGAAAGCCTCATCAGATAACGTATAAAATTCACATAGTTTGCGGCGAAATCATAATTCTACAATTACACATAGCAAACAAGGAAGTATATAAAGAAGACTCAGGGCATCAGGGCACCTCTTGAGTTCACTCTCCACTGCAAGGTGCTCCAAAAATCTTTCCTAATTTTCATTCATTGATTACTCGAAAACCGTCAATCGTTTGGAGATGTGCTTAGTCTCACTTGATACGAAATTTCATTTCAATTTCCAATTCTAATTTTAATTCTCGACAATTCATTTCGGACGTGATGGTGTTCAGAGTGAGGACCTTTTGTTCAAAATTCTACTTGTCAGTGCATACTGTTTTGAAAATTAAATGTAAATTTTAGAAATTAGTGGTAACCACTCACCACTATCTTTAGCTCTTTAAACTCTAATTTTTATCCGCACCTGATCACATTGATCTGATCAGCAGGACTGCGTAAGCGTGATTAGGTAACGTCTGGTGACGTAGACGGTAACACTAGGGGCCAAGTTAGCGCGCTGCACTTGTACGAGTATAACGTTAGTTTACGCCTCGTTATTTCCTCGTATAACGCCTCGTTATTTTCCTCGTATAACGTGGCGTCTACCAAGGAAGTTTGGTGTCTATGGTTTGGCGCGCTTGAGAGCAGCGTCCTAAAAGCCTCAGTGGCTGCTTGTGTGGAATAAGGGCCTGTGGACGTGAGGGAGTTTATCGGGCTGTCGCATTGATGCCCAGACTGGGTAAGCGTTGAGTATCTCATGCGCTCAGTTAATTAAGACTCTCTAGGATTCTGGTCCTCTAAGGAAGAACCGTTAAATTATTCATTTCTTATTGCCATATTTCAATACTGATACAAATCTAGACCATAAATGGATATTTATTTAATGCTAAATTTAGATGTAAAATTTTTACCACGATGTATAACTTGGTGTAACTTGTTCTTCTTTAGGCACGGAAGTGTGCGCTGGGTGGAAAGTATCTGGAGGGAGGAGTCAGAGTGGCCTGTAATTCGAAATAAAATTCAGTGGAGGCCCTTGACTTTCCTTCATCTTTCATTTTTTTGCGCGCCATTATCTAATGACTAACGTAGGATAAAAATTTCTGAATTCATTCCCCCGTTGCACTTTGAGATATAAAATCAGACTATTGTCGATCATTCACAAAAATGGATTAGAATATGTCTTACTGCCAAAACTAATTTAATAATGAAATTTCTGTCGAAACCCATCAGTTTCAATTTAATTTCGTACTCTGACCGCCATTGTTCCCAAAACATTTTTGACATTTATCTCTCATTTTCCTCATCTCATTTCTACTTACCTCAGGGTTGTCTCAAAGTATATAGATATTTACTATTATTCAGTCACTGATATCTAGCAAGTCTGTAGGAGGCGTCACGAATATTTGGTCTTTCAAGAAGCCTTAAAGGAAGAAATCATGTGGAGTAAGGTTGTGTGCGGAAATCCAGATAGGTCGCCTTTAAATAAGGCTACCACTTGAAGCAATTTGATTTGTTCAGTTGACCAGACACGATTTGTGCGTTTTCAGTAGGTCAGGTTCTGGTCAGGTGACTACGACATTAAATGTGTACTTAAATCACCCGCCATGCAGCCCTCACCAGTCTCGCCCCAGATTTCGCCCCGCACAGTGCTACTGGTTCGGTCGCCACTACAATCCTGGCGTTGCCGTGACGAGGGCTGCGTATTGCGCGAAGCTTTGGGTCACTGGGAGGTGCCTGTTGGTACTGCTGAAGTTTGGCGCCAGAAGACAGGGGTTGAGTGTGGAGCTCATCGGTCACTCCGTAAGGGAGCAGAGGTCGCCTCTTCGCCCGCTGACGTGTGACCTAACCATGGAAGCCTGTCACCGGTGGCCGGTTTGCTCCTCTCCGTCTTACGTCGAAACACTGGATAGCACCGAGGGGTACGTGGGTTGGTTGGCCGTTGTGATTTGCTGTCAACGTATCAATTTCGTGCTCTGGTCAGTTAGGGTGCAACGCCACACACGCATTCGAATATAACTAATAATTAATTACTGGGGAACTCATAACTTATAACTTGAAACCTTATGAACTCATAACTTATAACTTGAAACCTTATGAACTCATAACTTATAACTTGAAACCTTATGAACTCATAACTTATAACTTGAAACCTTATGAACTCATAACTTATAACTTGAAACCTTATGAACTTATAACTTATAACTTGAAACCTTATGAACTTATAACTTATAACTTGAAACCTTATGAACTCATAACTTATAACTTGAAACCTTATGAACCTATAACTTGCAACCTAATGAACTTATAACTTGTAACTTATTACGAATAACTAGAATTGAAACGCAATTCCGCTGCTGATACCTTATCAGCTGCCTCGGTAGGGGTTGAAGTGGTTCCGGGGGTATTCCATGTCCTTGAAGGCTCAAAGTCTTCGTTTTTCCTACAGGCCGTTGTGGCTAGGTTTTTCGGGTCAAGCGGCGGGCGCTGGCGATGTGCAAGAACTGCGTGTTTGCACTCGGGCCCGATCAGTGCTACTCCTCGCCCATCGATTCGTTTATCTTTTCTGTTGCTACTAATCTGTCGTTATATTCAATTAAAAGATCTCAATCCGGACTTTCTTAAACTCCACCATCAGTTTTTTGTACAGGTTGGGATACCCAGGCGCCGACTCCACTGCACACTCAACTCATCTGACACTCTTTCTAAAAATTTCTTCCACACGATTTCTCACGCAAAGAGATCTGTGGTAAGGAGCGCCGTCCTACATCATTATGCACCATCAAGAATCAGTGATAACTGTTTTTTTTCATATCCCAATGTGTAACTTGAGAATGAATTAAAAAAACTATTATCCCGCGCAAATCAGATGGAAATGATCTTCATCCTAAGTACCATTGCGCCTGAACTAAATGGTTGACGATAAAACGCTTGTATCTGGTAACAATGACATGGTTTTGAATAAAATGAAACTAAGCTCATCTTCCTATTCATAGTTTTTGAGTAAAAATTAAGTTACGTCTTTGCTGGCCATGTGTGTGATGATATCTCACGCTTATCGGAAAAAAATTAAAACTATCGATGGCCAGGATGCTGAAGACTTAAGTGCTCGAATGCTCAGTCGCAAATACCAATGACGCATTAACACGAAACACACACGCATCTATGTCAGTTTCATACGGACCTACAACGAGAGTGACAAACAGTTTTTAAATGCTGAATTCTGAGCGATATTTTTTAGCTATCTCAAGATACAATGTAGAACAATGAACATCTGGTAAGTTTCGAATGCACTGGGGAGCACTCATTTTGTTGCATTTAAAAAAGACCTTTCTACAGTCAAGTTGAGTGTGTTGATTTCAAATCTGAAGTCGGCTTTGTTTGCATGCTACAGATTTTATACAATATGACTTTTTTGTTTTTTATTTTTCATTATTATAGGAAACTGCAATATCAGCCACAATTCTTTTCTTCACTTGAATTTTAAAACGGTATGAAAACCATTTCTGCATATTAATTAAGGCAAAAAAAAAAAAAAATCAGAATATTAAAATGGGATTTAAGATTAAATTACACTATTGTTAGTTGTGCCGTATTTTCTGAGAGCGTTTCTTAGGACACATCAATCTAAATCCCAAAGTGACATTAGCATCCTTCAGAACATCACCACAGCTGATGAAAGCTTATTTCACTTTGTTTGTGTATTTTATTCAGGCAGGAATTTGCGTTTGTAACTTTTGTGTTTGTACACTTCATCTGGGCAATCTCGTTTAATGCTCCAGTAGTAGTCAGCCATCATACTTTAGTCCCAGCGCACTTGGTAGCGTTCTTCTATGACCTTTAGTTCTTGGTGGAATCGTTCTATTTGTTTGTCACTGACAGCCCCCAGGTTGTCAGGGAAGTTATCAAGGTGACTATATATGCTGTTCAAAAAATGAAGCTTGATGCTCATGTTGCACCCGAGATCACGACAAGCGAGGAGCATTCTGTTCACAAGTTCACTGTAAGTTTCCGCCTTATTGTTTCCAAGGAAGTTCTGAACGACTGCCAAAAAGGATAACCATGATGCCTTTTCTTACGCGGTCATCTTAGCAACAAACTGATCATCACGAATTATGGCTCGAATTTGTGGGCTATCAAATACGCCTGCTTCAATCTTCTCAAATGAAAACCCTGGTAAAGCTGAGAATGAGATGATGTGTTGGAAACATTCACCTTCGGTTTCCAGTGCCTTGACAAATTGCTTCATAAAACCTAATTCGATGTAAAGAAGAAGAAAGATGATCTTATCTCCACTTACAATTGGGTCTTGTAAGATATTTGGCATGCCTGCTTCAAGGGTGTCACGAATAGGCCAGTCAATCTGGACCCAATGTCTGTCTCGTGCTCGGATGCCCCACATGCAGAGGAAACATGGAAACTTTGTAAAACCTTTCTGTAGTCAGAGAAGAAAGTTGACCATTTTTAAGTCTACACGAATGATCCAATTGTGATCATGATACAACAATAAGTTCATGACCAGTCTCATATCATCAAAATCTTCCCGCAAATGCACTGAGTGACCGACAGGTACTGCTCCATAAACATTGCCATTATGCATAAGAACACATTTTAGACTCCGTTTTGAACTGTCTATAATAAGTCTTCATTCATCAGGACTATAGTAAGATACACCCTGTTCTTTGAGAAGCCCTGGGATGTCATGGTAGTAAACAAACTGTCTATCTTCTGAAAAGAAGGTTGTAAAAAGCTGGTAACGCTTTCTGAAATATGATCCTTTAATAAAGTCATCAGCAAGATTTATGCCTTGTAATCTTGATGGTGAAAGCTCTGCTGTTTTCATTAAAAGACCTAAATCCCGCGCTAAATCATTCAGTTCAACCTGAGGAAGAGGCTTGGGGACGGGGAAGGTTCAGTATCTGAAGAACAGTCTCCGATTGTGAACACTTTTCGGACAATTCACTGTCACAACTGTCTTGTTCACTTGTATCATATCCAATGTCTTTATCGTCCAATGAAAAAAAGCCTTTGAAAACCGGAACAGGAACTTTTTCAGAGGGCGAAGCAGGCCGAATACAGGGTGATCAAACATGAGTGATAATTTTGAATAGTACAAAATCTGGCGAACTAAACAAAAGAATGTGCTTAAGCATGGCAAAGCGTAGCAATACCAACAATACAGAAATGTAATATTGTCAACAAATTAAATAAGTTTCATGATGAATGGCATATATTCAAAAAAAGCAAAGAAAAGAATTCAAAATTTTCCTGAGAAAAAGAAAATACCTAGGATGAAAAGCTGTGTTAACTTTTTGACATTTCACGTGCTGAATTCGAATGCAACAATCAAGTTCGTTTGATGAGACAGTACTCAAAGCAGGTAGCAGCATCTGTACCAGTTCACAAGGTGATGCAGCAACTGATATGTAAAATTTAGATCTGGCACTACACTCAACAGCTACACAAGAGCTTCCAAGAGAGAAGAAGAAAATTTTGAGCAGCAATCTAATCTTCATTAGATGTGGCAAAAATCAGCGATCGGTCTGCTCCTTTAAAGGCCGCGATTCACTAGCCAAATTTCCTCAGCGCGCTGACAAGCGTGCTCACGAAATGACCAAATTTCGCCAGCACGCTGACGTTTTCGTGCTCGGAGGTTGTCCGACAGTACGCTGGTCAGCATGCTCATTTTCTGTGCCGCATAGAAAGTTGAGGAGGAAGGTACGTTGTCATGTCGAGCTCCGATGTAGAATGGACAAGAGAGAAGAACATTGCGTTTCATAGAAACTTTTCCAGAACATGAGTGTTTATGGAAAGTGAAATCTGTCGAGTACAGGAATAAAGTACTGAAGCAACGCGGTACAAAAACTGTCCAAGAAGTAATGGACATGAACCTTTCATTTAAAGGCATTGCAAAGAAAACACAAATACTTCGTACGCAGTAACAATGACAATTTATTTTATGCTCGTCAAATGGTTACTGGGTCGATCTTCGTAGTGATTCAATATTATCGATGGCTTAGTAATTTAGTAATTAATTACTAAATTAAGGGATTCAATCTTATATTACATGGTAGTTTAGAGAATTAATACTTACATTTTATGACTATTTATGCGTAATATCGGAAAATTCTTTTAACCTAATTGCGAGCATTATTTCATGCGAGCACATGCGAGAAATTAATAATGATAAGAATCTAAATTTAAAAGAATGAAAGAGATAAATGTTAAAAACATTTAATTTAAAGTTTTTAAATCTGATATTCACTTGCTGTAGAGAAATTGGAAACATTGAACTTTAAAAGCCCTATCAATTTATTATTTTAGCATTTTGTACCGCTCACCTATATTCAAAACCCCACGTCCTCTCACACGACATAGTCTTTCCCGTTCTCCTTTAATGAATATGACATAAATTAAGTACCAGATGCATTGAAAGTATCAGTGCGAGTAGACACTCTCAAGTTTAAAGAGCCGATTTTCTTGTCAATTTTGTCTATTTATTTTTATTTTTCTCTTTTTGCCGTCTTTTTTGTTTCAACATCTCAAATGATAATGATATATTTATTCATTCCCATTTTCACAATATTGGCACCGTTATTGATCAATTTGATCGCCTATTCACTGGGATTTGCAAACATGCTTACTTGTATATGTGTGTACGTACATGGGTGAATGTGCGCGCATATGGATATGCATATGTGCGCATGCACCTGTGTGCACTGGACTAGCAACTAGCGTATAAACAATACATACCGTCCTTTTTTTCAATCCCAACTTCTAACACTACCCATCACATAATTTCATTTTTTTATTGTAAAGCAATCCAAAGCTTAAATGTCTTGTACATGTTAAATGTTATGTTTTCAACCCACAAAGTTCATAATCTTTATTGCTTTCATGAATTAACAAGCTCTATTTAAACTAAATAAATCAGCCGAATATGCATTTTATGTCTTTCCTCTCCGTTTTGTGAAAGCATTAAACTAGACCGTCATGGCACCTATGTGTGTTTATCAATTGCACACATTCTGCACCATATTTCAAAGATAATGCGATTTTTTTATATGAAACCCTTATAGGGCATTCATGTCTTCTTTGTTATTCACGTCCAAAAATGCTCTTGTTAAGCTAGTGTAGTGCATATTATCATACCATCTCTTACGTTCTAGAGTATATTACAACAACCGCACCTAGGATTATTCTGTACTTGGGAACCGTTGTAGAACAATCGTTTTCATGTTTCTGACTCAGGTAGACTGTTTTGTGCCACTACTTTTAGTACGAAAATTTCAGAAAATTTGTGCCTTGACAAAAGTCATTTTCTCCGAGTCCCTCGATTGGAATGCAAGTTTATACTGACTAGTTTACGCTGATATTTGCACACATGCTTACTTGTGTATTGGGTGTATGTGTCACTACGTAATCCTTTATTTCACTTCATTACTGGAAAGCATTTATAAAAAATGTGTATAAATTTGTTGCGCGATCACCCACAGATGATAAATAAGACGCTTATCAACCAATGATCTTTTCGATACAATATTTAGTTTAACATCGCTTCGATATTCCATTAAAAATTGTAAGCTGTAACACATACTGAAAAAGTTGTCACGAACTTCCTTTGCTCATTATCTTATATTTCAGTACATCGCACAGCTTTTTTGTAGAACGCATATATACTGTGAGTGCCTAGATGCATAGATATGTATTTATGTGTGTATGCGTGTTGGGTGTGTGTACGTAGGTATGTATGTGCATGCATATGTGTATATATCTTCATGTACATATGCACATATGTGTGTACTAGGCTGACAACTGGCATTTAAACTAAAGAGACTGGTCCTTTTTTTCTCTTCACTCTCAACTTGTAACAATACCTAACTAGTCATCTCTTTATTATTGTATAGCATCCATGTAAAAAAACTGTAAATTTGATGTGTGATCATCCATTTATTCTTAAATAAAATGCTTAACTAATGAGCGTTATGTTAAAAAATTTTAATTAGACATGCAAAACTTGTAATTTTTGTGGTCCTCATGCTTATACTCATTTTTTTCATGCTTCTTTGAATGAAATTTTTAAACATCTGCCGAAACAAGCAATTCGAATATTACTTCCTGGCGTCAAGAATGCCAAAGTTTTATGTCTTGTACATGTAAACTGTCAAAAGTGTTTTCACCCCACAATGAAAATGCATCGTACATGAAACTGTGTTGTCTCTCATAATTTTAATTACATGTGTCATCAAATGTAGATTAAGCAACATTAGGAGTACATTACCCTCAATCATTTATTTTCGACTAGTGACATGGGTATTATAATACTCATGTGTGTGTATCATCTAAGTGTATTAACTTTAAGATATTTTAAAAACCAATGATTGGACTTTTATACCATCTCTATTGGAAATAAACTGTTTTTCTTTCTTTCTTTTTTATTGATAATATTGGAAAGAATAGGAAGAATGAAATAATTCATTATTTCATATATATATCATTATTCATGAAACAAATAAAGTCTTCATTGTTAGCGCCAAGTCTTAATTCTTGAAAAGTTCCAACGAAGCTTTGTCCATCCCTTTTTACTTCGTTTGATGGCATGTAGGTTTTTAATAACTAAAAGCGTAAGAGTGTTTCGAAGACGGATTTTCTCTCGTGATGTGTGTTTCAACTTTCGAGTAGCGCATACCCTCCCTCACGACAGTTGAACATCGACTGAAGCTCGAGCAGCGGTCAACCAGCACGCGCGAAGGCGTTTCCAGTGGAGCATTAAACTCAGCGCGCTTGACAGCATGCTCGCGAGTGTGCTGGCGAAATTTGGCCAGCGAGTCACGGGATAGTAAACGTTGGAAAAGATCACGGGGATTACAGCATAAGCTACTCAACGATTCGACGAGCAAGAGATAAAGAAGGGAAAAATATTAATGAAAATCTCTGAAAAATTTTAAACTAACAAAACCTTGATCATTCAATGGGATTATACGCTTCTGGAATGCATCACTGGAAACAACTAGCTGACAGTTTGCCAGTTCTAATATATGGGAATGAAGACGACCAATAGCTCGGGGTACCAAAAATAGACCATGGAATAGGCAGATACTGCAGATGCCGTGTATTTGGCAATATGTCATTGGAATTTAACAGATCAAGTAAAAGGAACGTGTTTCGCTTCAAACACATGTCGCAAAAATGAAGCCTGTGACTTAATTAAGCAGAAACTGGAGAAAGATTTGTTATAATTTTCATGAAGACGCCAAATTTCTAAAACTATCTTAAAAGCAGTGGAGTGGTGTTTCCAATATTTTAGCCATATTCATGTCCAGATTTACAGGTATGCAAGAAATTCAAAACTTGATTTGACTACATTTAATAAATTGAAAAATTCCTTTAAACAGGAAAGGAGGAAACAATTGCTTTTGTTGCTAGACAAATAAACGAACAAAGCCTCGTGACGATTTTAAAGAGTAACTGGACCTAATAATAAACTTGTTAGGAGGTACTCCATCTACCGGATAAATATTCAAGATACCTGGTATATGTCATATATAGCAAGTTGAATGGCAAAACTTTTGGATTCAATGGAAATCTACATATTTTAAAATCAATTCAAAATAAAAGCATGAACAGAGAAGAGCATGACAGACATTAACTGTTTTTCTGCTTCAATTTGTTTCATATATTAGTTCCAAGCTCCCAGTTCTGCTAATACTCCTCGTAATGATTTGTCTGCTCAAGAGATTTCATAACTACAAAATTAGGAATGAACAATTAGCAAAAACTGTTTCACTGAAATTCAAGAGTCACTTGTATCTTTCAGAAGAACCGATTGCTCAAGCTTTCGTTGATGATAAAATCAGTCATGATACTAAACCGAAAATGAAAGATGCTCTCATAACGCCAGTAGATCCAGATCAGACAAAAAAGACACAAGTAGATATTGAAACTATTGACCCGGAACAGCTTGAAGATTTTGTTACTGCCAAGACAATGGCATTCTTCAAAATTCTGGAATAATCCTGTCATTTCTGAGCAAACCAGAGGATGAAACGCCTTGGGAAGAGTTTTTGGATTGTAAAGAATGTGGTCAATAACACAAAAGTGACCAATGACACTTATGAAAGAGGTGTTAAGTTGATAGAGATCCCTCGAGGAAAATAAAACTCAATGAATGAATGAACGAATGAATGAATGTGAATCAGAAAGTACTTGCAAATAGTTATGGCAGTTCATTTTCCTATTTTATGGATTAGCAGATCTACGCTAATCCCAGCAAAAACAGCCCCAATGCCTAACACTGCCTCCAGATGCCTGAACAGTTGGGACGATGCAAGATGGATCCATGATTCTATGTTACTATCGCCGTATGAAGCCCATTATTTTGAATGAGGGTGAATCTGGACTCCCCGGACACATTACATTACACTGCTCAACACTCCAATCTCGATGTTCTCGAACAAATAACAGGTTTTTTATTTTGCTGTAGACACGAATGGCGGAGGATTTGCATTTGCCTAAAGTAATTTTCAATAATTCTCTTTTCAACATTTGCCATTCATCATGCAGCTTATTTAATTTGTTGACAATATCACATTTCTGTATTGTTGGTATTGCTACGGTTTGACATGCTTCAAGTACAGTATTTTTGTTAAGTTCACCAGATTTTGTACTTTTGAGAAATGCCTTCTCAAAAATCGCTAGAAATCGTTAGCGCACAAATGAACGCTCATTTATCTTCGTTAATCTCATCAAATACTGTCTGTGTTTATCATCCAGAATGTTCCTAATAACCTATAATTTTCACTGAATGATCCGAGCTCGTCATCTTGTTTCCTGTTTTTTATTCATATCGTTCTGATATTTAAGCCTGCTATTGTACAGAAATTTAAAGTTCATTTCCCACATTGATGAACTCTATGCGGCAGCCTGTATGAAACTGATGGCATTTTTATTCCAAAGATTATCATTTCACAGATGTAAAGGAAAATCTTGAATTATACGCACAGAATTCAGAAATTTAGTTGACTTTGGCATTTCTTAAATGTTACCGTATACAGTTTTACTGAGCAAATGAACTCTGTAGTAAAATTATGCAAAATCAATCTATTGCGTGTAAATGCTTTGAGTGACTTTTGGTCATTTAGAGTGTCTAAATCGTCTTGAAATATTAATAAAACAAATGTTCGACGTGAAAACTAAAAAAACTGAGTAGAACATTAATCGATCACTATAAACCATATGGATCATTACTAAGCACGGAGCTGACCAATATAAAACGAATGAAAAGCTATTAAAGTAATAAGAAACTTGGAATACGATTGTGATGCAAAAGATTAATCTAAAAATCTAGAAATACTTCAACTCTCAGATCTCGATTACTATTCCTTAGGCCAATTCATGTAAGAAAATTTGAATGATAAAGATGTTAAGCATTTGGTAATTCTTTTTCTTTCTTTTCTTTTCATATAATTATCAAATCGAATTAAATTATCTACTCTAACTACAACACAATCTGATCGCTGCACAGCCCCCTTCATTGAAATTAAGAATTGGAACTCGATGTCTTATATTATTCTTAAAAAAAAAAAACATACATAACATTTAAAGATTTTCAGTTGTTATTCCTCACCTATAGGAGTTAATGAATTTAACTGTTGAGAAATAGCTGTCTCCTCTCTACTAGATGGTGCAGTATGAAAGGCTTATTGTTTTAATATGAAATTACCCCTAAATGTATTCTTTAATTTGTAGTTCTCACTTGCATCTTTACTTGATGAGGTATTTTAAATTAATGGCATTTGTCATTCTCTCACCTAAACAACTGCTCGATCACTCGTTAGCGCGCTTGAGTAAAGTGTTCTAGATTGTATGACATTGTGAACGTGGTGTTCGGTCCCTAGACGTCACTGAACATCGCTGAGCCCCAAGAATGTTTATCGTTGGTGAAAATAAATTGAATAATATTTGTGAAATAAATTATTGAAAAATTCACATTGTTTACCACGTGTTTGAAACAACAGTAGCGAGGTCGTAACCCCTAGATTCGACGTGATACGGTAATGCCAGTATGTACTACCGAAATGTTGAGACAGTGTGCAGTGTCACACTCATGATTTGTCGTGACGCTATAGATTAAAAAAATTTGAGATGAACATTTCTTGTTGAATAAGGTATTAAATTATGTTTATAGAATCTAATTTATTAATGCACCGTAAATGAGATCCCATACTATTTTGGTTTAACTTCTTGAAGGGGTACTTCACACGGTATTTTTTAAGTTTGTACTATTTATGGATTCAGAATTTGACATCTGTTCAACTAACTCGATTAGATCACATAATCTATAAATAAAAATATGGCAATCTCTATAGCGCAGCAGGTAAGTAGGTGTGTGAAATAATGAAGTCTGGTGTACCTCAAGTGTTAAGCATAAGTCTCGATTTTTACGATTTGAATGTAAATATAGGAATGAGCGATTGGGATGGAGTTATGAACTGACGTAACTACTCGTAAAATTAAAATTTTTCCCTCTTGAAGCCAACGTTAACTATGCATAGTTGAATGGAAGCTTTGCATTTGAAAGACAGAATGAACTTGATTCAAGTTATTTTTAGTTATAGTGGAATGAATTCCATTGCAAACAAACATAGACCTCGCTCCGCGCTGTGAAGTAACCAGATTTGGCTCATCAACTGGATGAACTTCTTAATCAATATATGCTAGAATGTCTTTGTTGTTACTGTAGAAATTTTTGTTATTGGTTGTAGTAGGATTTACTTTAAAACTTGATGAAAGCCAACTTTTTCTTCTCAAAGCTCACTGGTTTCACTCATTGAACCGTGCAAGTGATCTCACGATTTTCTTTTATTTTTGGATGGACCAACACTCAAAACGATATTGTGTTAATGATGAAAATACAGGGTAAAATCTTGTGCTTTGATCCATGGGTATAAATGGATACTTGTCACATGTTGTCAATTTTTGTACACATAAATTTTGATGTTTTCTTTCCAAAAAACAGGAATTATTCCGCAATGACATGCAAGTTGTGATTTACCTATAAATGGAAGTATGTAGCTGTTCTAAAACTCTTTTTTTCAATTAGATTAGGTTGCACAACACGGCAAAGCTTTAAAATGAAGGTTATAGCGAAGACAATAGACTTAAAATACATCTCTATTAAAATTAGAACGTTTCGATCATCTAGATCATCATCAGCTAAAGTCTGAT